>KK076526.1:0-16036 GCA_000587855.1 Mucor irregularis B50 | reverse complement strand
AAGAAAGGACGAAGCAAAAACGAATCTCAATTCTCCAACAATAAGCCAAGCGTGTCCTTAAAACCCATAAACTAACAAGCTATATCGCTACAAATTGAATAATAAACTACCCGGTAAAGAAGCGAAAGGCGGCTAACATTAATAGTCTGGAGCAGGTTTCCGAGCTGGTTTTATTTTATTTTTATTTTTATTTTGGTGTGTGCAAATTGACAGAGGACAAATTTATCACTGAATTTGATTGTTGCAAGTCATGCTCAAGCTCTGACAATAATAAAGTATTTTATCTTGCACATAGAAAAAAAAAACCTTTTTCTCTTTTTTTTTTCTTTACGCGCCTTTTTTTTTACTTGCCGTTGGTGTGCACATCAAAGACAAACTGATGTCTTTTTGAATGCTGATATGTAGCAGCACTTGGCTTATAAGACATATGTTTCCTTTATCTACTGCTAGGCACACAACGGTCGTCGAAGTACTGTGTGAAAAGGTTAAACTTGACTTGGTTTGTCCTTTGTTGTCAAAGTAAACGCTTATAGAAGTGACCACGGGAAGGTAGATCTTTGTCTTATCTTTGTCTAACTCTCTTTTGAACGTACACGAACGCACTGTCAAAAAACACGCACGCATTGTTAAAAAGAAGCGTTTCCGATAGCGGCTCAACTGATGTATAAACGAATATGAAAATCTATTATCAATGGTTTGTAGCGTTCAAAAAAAAATTTTAATATAGTATGACGGAATAAAATTAACCTTGTATATCTGTGATAGTTGCACTTGAAGATTTGGACTAATAATTCACGACAAAGGCAAACAAAGTCACGGGAGCTTCTCCTTCACATACTCGAGTGGAAATTCCTTTATTGACGGTGGTGATGGAGATATAGACACACCTGATAGCGGCAGTAGTGTATTTGACACGGGCGTCGACTTGTTTCGCATTATGTTTCCCCATTTTCTTGCAGAAGAAGTCAAAGTACTCCCAAGCAACTAAAACGAATTACGATGGTCGTTGTGGCTACTTCTTTTGTCTCTCTAATAGACACCTTTCCTTTTGCATCTGTCACATGTCTCGAGAACCTGAAGCTGTAATGATTGTGAGGATAGAGTTACGGTCAAAGAAAGCAATAAAGTTGGGAAAACCTACATCCCCATCTCGGACTTCTTCCTTAGGGTGCAGGTACTGTATGATACGTATAGATTAAGTATTGAACTTTTTCTAACAAATATTCTTAGTCTTCCTCAATTGAAGCTTTAACATGCTGCAGCAAACCAAAGCAGAATATGAGCAAAACAAGATGGCGCATGAAATCGCAAACAAACAAGAGACATTGTTTTTGAAACCAATCCCACCCATCAGTTCTTCACCGCAGGAGGATTGTCCGATAAGGGCTGTCCAGTATAATTTGTCAAGTTACGATAGTCAGATTTGAAGCGTCTGGTATTTGTTCCTGGCGGCCACTGCCTCAAGACACACTGCTGAAAAATACAGGTAAATGCATAAATAGTTTCTTTCAAGGATGGAGCTGTCAATAATATTACTTATACACTAATATTTTAATTGCATATAAGGCCACTATTTCCAAAACTCAAGAACAAGTACCTAAAGTGTTTCTGCCAGTATCCCGTTTCGGAATGGAGTTTGAGAAGGTTCGAAAAGTACTTTCAAGATCTCAACAGATGTTACACCTCTGTACAGAAAGTAGTTGGTGACTATTAGGGAGAATTCCAAGGATATTCCTGATGGCGTATCTGAAGAGGTTGAAAAAATCCTAAAGAAGCTGGATGCAAGAGATGAAGCCGCTTCTCCCCTGCCTCCCCCCTTCCCAACATCAACTTTATCCGTGGTAACAACTATGTTGTCCATGGTAATTTGATTGTGAACAAAGGACACGCGCAAAAGAAAAGAAAGACGAGAGAACAGGACGAAGGAAATGGAAGACGATTTCGACATGTCTGGAAAGCTTTTGTTGAAGACGCCGAAAGCAAGAAGCACGTCGCCAGCAAATATAGGTAAATTATGAAGGTTTTAACGTTTTTTCATGCACTAATTACATTTCTAGTCCGGAGAAAAATGGCGTCGTGCGTACCGCACATAAACTTAATCTTACACCCAATATAAGATGAAGCAACGAACTTTTTAACGAGTTCGTCTTTAATTTGTTGAACGTAATGCATTTGATTGTACGGAAATGTGATTATATTTAATCTAAACGTCTTTTGCATAATTATAGGCCACTCCCGATATTGAAAGCAATATCGAGGACGTCAAAAGCATAAGTGGTTTGGAAGCCGAATGTCGCTTTACCAAGAAAATATTCACCGCTTTGTATGTATCACTACGTCTCTCAATATCCTCAATCACTCACAAATTGTCTATAGGTCAAGTTTCGACCTCTCGGCCTCGATGTCCCATTCCGAGGCAACCTTCAACAACAGTCTCCTCTTTCCTTGTCTCTTGGCGACGATATATTTGTTACAAAGAAAAACAGTTCTCGGTCCGGTCTTTGTTCCTGGATAAGAGCCTCTCCGGGTGATGTCTCATGTTTTGGAGCAATCCAAAGTGAAAACTAGCGGCCGAAAAACCTATCATGCGGATGCCATCTTCCGCTTGGGGAATCTTTATAGTCTGGAAGTGTTGTTACTTGAAACTGCCGGTCCATTTAAGGCTGCCAATGATAGAAAAATAGCATTTGACAATATTAAGAGAATGTTTGCTCTTCTTGCTATGGTGAAGACAGTAGCAGACACATTCCCTTATGCGTCTGTAACAACCTTCAGAAGACTAAAGCTCTTCTTCATCCAAGCGAGCAGTAAGTAAAGAGATACAATAGCGTGAAGAAAGAACATACTACTAACTTTTGACAATAGACGCTGATATCCGTTTGTGATCGATTCAATACGACACAAACGGATTATATAAATACAATCGGGCGGCGAAGGTCACTATCAAGGAGGGTATTGAAGTCGGGGAGACTTACGTCCCCATCTTGGACTTCTTTCTTCAAGTGCAGGTACTATGTAATTGATTTTGATCACGTATTTAACTTTCTCTGACAAATAATCGTACGTAGTCTTCTGTTGTTGAAACCTTCAACGTGTTGCAGGAATTTCATGTTGGGCATGATGAGTACAAGACTGCTCTCAAAAGTGAAAACAGTCAAGAGGCATTTCTGCTGGGTATTTCTCATCGAGCCCTGTAGGCGTTGCGTCAAGAAAGACTGCTGACGAGTCTAGGTAAATACATAAATGGAGTTCACGATCGATGTTGGCTATGTTTCGTGTACATAAACTAATATCTTGATTACAAACAGGACTACCTTTCAGACCATATTTGAAGTACTTCTGCGATCATTTAGCTTCCGAGTGGAGTTTCAGAGGTTTTTTGAAGCACTTTGACCATTTGAATAAAAGTGACTTCAAGCTGTACAAGAGGCAGTTGTTGAACGTCTAGGAAGATTTCAAAATATTCCAGACGGCGTTCTCAAGGAGATTGAAAAGCTGCTGAAGAATCCTGAGGAAGATGATGGAGTTACTGCGCGCTCGGTCTCCCCACCCTCTACCATCAATATCATCGGTGGTAACAACTACGTTGTTTCAGGGGACTTGATCATTAACGAGGGACCCTCAAGAAAGAAGCAAAAAACCAAGGAAGTGAAAGAGGCTTCCGGTCGTCAATTCAGACACGTATGGAAGTCTTTCCTTGAAGATTCCGAGAGCGGCAACATTTCGGCCAAGCACAGGTAAAATAAGAAGATTTTCACGTTTATCTATGCACTAAATATCTATATAGCCCAGAGAGAAGGCGTCGTGCGTACCTCAAGTAAGCTTACCCTTACACCTACTATAAGGCTAAGCAGCGAACTTTTTAATAAGTTTGTCTAGAACAATTTGTTAAAGGTAATGCATCTGATTGTACGGAAATGTAAATATATTTAATCTAAATGTCTTTTGCACAATTATAGGCCACTCCCGATATTGAAAGTTATATCGAGGATATTAAAAGCGTAAGTGGTTTGGAAGCCGAATGTCGTTTCACGAAGAAGATCTTCTCCACGATGTATGTACCACTTCGTTTCTCAATATCCGCTATCGCTCACAAATTGTCTATGTATAGGTTGAGTTTCGACTTCTCGCCCTCGATGTCCCATTCCGAGGCAACTTTCAACACAAGCCTGTTGCACCCATGCCTGCTAGCAGTGGTGTATCTGCTCCAAAAAAAAAAGAGTGATTTTCGTCATGTCTTCGTTGCTGGTGAGGAGCCGTTAAAAGCCATGGTGGATGTTTTAACAAACGGTCAAAATAAGAATGACCTCCGCAAAAGGTATCACGCAGACGCGGTCATTCGTGTAACGGATTTGGTCAACCTCGAAGTACTGCTGCTGGAAACATCCGGTTGTTACAAGAATACGAGTGATCGCAAGATCACTTTCTATAGTACGAAGGGGATGTTTGCCTTGCTGGCGTTGATGAAAAAAGAAGGTAGTCTTGTCGAAAATCCAGGTAGACAGTGTCTGACACCTTTCCCTTTGCGTCTGTTGCACGATTCAAAGGGTTGAAGCTCTTTTCCACCAAGCAAGCGGTAAGTAAAGAAATATACTGGCGAAAGTAAAACATACTAATTTCTGAGCATATATGTATAGATAAGCTTCTCCGTTTGTGTTCAATGCTGTACCATAAAAACGGTACATACAAGTACAATCGGGAGGCCAAAGTCACCATCAAGGAGGGTACCGAAGTCGGGGAAACTTACGTTCCCATCTTGGACTTCTTTCTTCAAGTGCAGGTACTGTGTACATAATTTTGATCACGTACTGAATTTTTCTAACAAATAATCGTACGTAGTCTTCTCTCGTTAAAACCTTGGACGTGTTGCAAACCAAGGATCCAGACAAGCTGTCTCTACTGCATGGTCTTCATGTTAAGCATGATAGAAACAAGGCTGCACTCGAAAGTGAAAACAGTCAAGGGGCGCTTCTCTCAGACATAATTTCGCTTGACCTACAATACGCACGGTAAAGGATTTGGTCAACGTGCCATTAGTCGCTCTCTAGAGCGTTTTTAAGCAGTCAGAAGAAAGGTAACTGTAAATATGTAATTAGGTAAGGTAGAATAATCCTGTACAGTAAAAAAAATAATGTCGTACTTATGGGAATTTAGAGTAGTACTTACATATTCTTTGAAGGCCTTTCTTCTTGACGGATACTATGTACATAATAAGCAAATAAAAAGCGAGTTGATAGTTTTAGCTTATTGCATATGGAAGTTCTATCCTAAGTACATCACACTAAGCACATAATGCATATATTACACTCAATACGTAAGCAATGTCTGACAGTATGAATGTATGTATCAGGTGCGATTTTTTGTGTTGAAGTCTCTTTGATTTTATTAGAGGTTCGCTGCATAAGTATTATCTTCCTGTAAATAACATCAGCGGTTCTTCCTTTTCCAGGTGAGAGGGTTTCGTAATAGATTCCTGCTGCTGTAAGCTAACTTCAGATGTTATATACCTTTTGTCCCTCTGTCCCTGTTACTAGAGTTCCCCTGATTCCTAAAACTGGCTTAAACCCCTTTGCAGTAATATTACGTAAGGCTGTCAAAAACAAAAAGACCCTTTCTATAAGCACACTGTTCTCTATCCCACATACACATGTCTTTTATATTGAGAATCTAATGTTTTATTTTTAAATCATCACATATAAAAAAAAATGAAAGAAGCCAAGGTCCCCTAAGCTAATTTTTTGAAATTATGAGTAGTTGTAGTTGTTGTCATTGAAAGGAGAGCGAATGATTTATTCCTCATCTTCTTCAGCGGCATCACCACCAGCAGCAGCTCTCTTTCTCTTGACACGACCAGCACGACCACCACCGAGAGGAGAGGTCAAGGCAAAGTCGATGTGCTTTTGAGAGTCCAAACGAACGATGAAAGAGGGAACGTTGACGATTTGCTTACCGACACGAATGTGACGTTGACGGATCAAGACACGGGCGTGGTGAATAGACTTGGCAAGACCCAACTTGAAGACTTGGGTTTGAAGACGACGTTCCAAGAAATCTTCAATCTTGAGGGCAAGAACGTAATCGAGCTTCATGCGGGATTCGTCAAGGACACCAATACGGACAAGACGACGAATCAAGGCGTTACCTTCGAAGAGACGACGAGGATCCTTTTCATCCAACTTCAAAAGTTCACGAGCAGCACGACGAATCTTGGAAAGGGTCAATCCGACTCTCCAGATTTCCTTCTTGTTCTTGAGACCGAACTCACCAATCAACTTGAGTTCTTGATCGAGACGGGCAGCTTCGAAAGGACGCTTGGGGACACTGGAGGTCTTGCTATAGGTTCTGGTAGTTCCGGCCATTGTGTGAAAGAGGAAGAAGAAAAAAAACTTGTAGCTTATGGTTATCCTTTAGGGGGAAACAATTTTTTTTTTTTTTTAGGATGGCTTATGCTTCTTATGTGACTTGTTTCCTTCGACTATTGTCCAGCGCCCAGCCTGAATGTCCACACACAGTGTGGTTTATGAAAATTTTTTTGCTGTAAAAAATTTTTTTAGGGGGAGGGTAAAACTAAGGATTCCCCTTTGAACAACTCAAGCTCTTTCTCTTTTTTTTGTGCAAAGTTTGACAGGTAACCTTTTTTTCAAACAATGTGAATAATAATAATAATAAACTAACACATGTTACTTTTGTCTTTGTGACATTAGAATGCCTCACTCTTTTGGTCGTAAGTATTCACAGCTTTCATCATGTTTCATGGTGGTAAATAATAATTTAACATGTGCATTATTTTAGTCCGTGCTCGTACCCGTCACATGTTCTCTCGTAAGTTCAGAGAGCATGGTTCTATCCCTCTCTCTACTTACTTGAAGACCTACAAGGTTGGAGATATCGTTGATATCAAGGCTAACGCTGCCGTCCAAAAGGGTATGCCCCACAAGTTCTACCACGGGTAAGCCATCCTTATAGATTTTACGGGATCGAGAAAAAGAAGTTTATTTGGAATAAGTTTGGAAAGAGAAGGAAACAGTAAAGAAGAAAGAAAGAGAGATGGACAACATGAGAAAAAAGGGAGAGTATAGACACGAACATGAACAACTTAAAAAGAATGAGCAACAAGAGTACTTGCAACTACTACTACTACTACTATTACTCTTCTCCTCTCTCTCCAGCAGTTCCAAACTTCTTCTTTTTCTTCTTTCCTTTACACAAATCAACAACTTTCAACTAACAACTCGTCTTTCTTCTTTCCTTAGTCGCACTGGTGTCATCTACAACGTCACCAAGTCTGCTGTTGGTGTTCTCGTTCACAAGAACGTTGGTAACCGTTATTTGGAAAAGCGTGTCAACGTCCGTGTTGAACACATCAAGCACTCCAAGTGTCGTCAAGAATTCTTGGATCGTGTTGTCTCCAACGCTCAAAAGAAGAAGGAAGCCAAGGAAGCTGGTGTTTCTTTCAACTTGAAGAGAATCCCTGCTCAACCCCGTGAGGCTCGTCACATCTCTACCAAGTACAACGTTCCTCAAACCATTGCTCCTATTGCTTACGAAACCCTTTTGTAAACAATAAAAATTGTTGTTTCTTTCTCTTTTAAAATGACACATTTTTATATATTTTCACTTGGCTTATTCATCAAAAAATAAAATAAAGTATAATTGAATTATGGTTGTATTTTGTAAAACTACTACTTGTAATGAAAAAGCATTGGATGTATGTAAAAGCTGAGAGAAGAATTGTAACTCCCCCTCTCTCTCAGGTATAAAATCGGGCAAGGGCGGAAACTGTTATATTACTTGCTCTTCTTTCTTTAAAGTACTTTAGATGTCTTTGACTATTGCCAGAAACACACTTAGAGCTAGGTAACCTTCTTACTCTAGGCCTACTACCTCATAACTTTCATATTAACAACTCACAATAGACCCTTGTGTTTGGGCTATCGTCCTCTCTTGTCAGCATCGACTCACTCCATTAGACCTTCTTCATCGATCAGATATGTTGTACCCACCAACAGTGCCCGTGCCTTTTCTACTTCCTTCATTCGATTCAATCAAGAGCTTAATACTAAAACAACAACCACTACTGTAGCTCCAGTTGAAAAGACAGAAGAGAAACCAGCACCTACTTCTCGTATTGGCAAGTTTATTCAACAATCTAAAGATCTAGTCAAATTTTATAAGGATGGACTCAAGTTACTGTGGAACAACAATAAACAAGCCAAGGCTTTATTACTTAAAGTCAAGAATGAAGGCTATGAGTTGAATCGATCTGAATTCCAACTTGTTCATCAGTCCAAGAAGGATATGATCAAATTGATTCCCTTTGGCTTTGTATTTTGTATTTTACCTGAATCAGTAAGCTACTAGGGTTCTACTACTATATTAGTCAAATGATGTACTAATTATAAATCCAATGATAGATTCCTTTAATTGTCATGTTTATTCCTGGTATGGTGCCTGGAACTTGTCTTAAAGACCATCAAATTGTAAAAAAAAAGCATATCCCATTTTGGATCTCAGTCATTCACTTTATACTAATAACTTCTTTCTGTAGCAAAAGCAACGTGAAAAGTTGGATGCAGTACGTCAAAAGATGACTATGAACGTATTGAAATCAGCGGAACAAGTCGAGGGTGTAAGTTGTCTGTGTGTAATTCCTTTACGGATAAAATGACTCATATGTCAATATGCCTCACTAGATTTCTCCCGAAGATTTCCTGTCTCTCTCTAAATTTCAGAAAATTTCAAAGAGTTACAGCTATGATTTCGATCTCAATAGAATCGATAGAAGACATCTTTCCTCTTACTGCAGGTAAGGTGCATATTCTTATATACTCTCCGCTTCCTAATTTATCCAACTCATTCTATTTATATGTTAGATTCATGGGCATCAATGACTATGGGACTCAATGGATTCTCAAGCGTAGACTCGCTAAATACATGAACTATCTCAACGAAGATGACAAAGTGAGTAATGGATGCATGTGTTGACAAACATAGGGATAGATACTAACTAAATCTTGATATATAAAGCTTCTTGTCAAGGACGATGTTGTCGATAACTTGAGTGTCAAGGAGTTAAGCCATGCTGTGGAGGAACGCGGTATGAGATCCATAAACGAAGGAGTAGAGAATATGAGACGTGGATTAAAGTACTGGTTGTCTTTGACTCAACCCGCCAATCCCGATCAAGTTATTCCTCCCGGGTTGCTTGTATTTAGTAGAATGTTTTTGCTTAATGCCAAATATCAAGGCAGCAAATAAATCACATAGAGAAATTAATAAATTTTTGAAATTACGCTTTTTATCAGTGTTTTTACGTGCTTCCCTTTACACCTTCATTTATTCCCTTACTTAATAATTTGATATATACTCTAATGAGTCAAGAGCAGGTACTATTTTCACACTATTCATAAATAGTCTTTCTATGCCTACTAATATCACATATCGTGCACGTATAGAATGACAACAACAATAATGATAATAGACCTCTTGTAATTCGTCATTCACCCCCTCGAGCCACGATTAACCGTGCTTTTATACCCTATGACAAAACATACCGAGGCAACAAGAGTCCGAGTGATGTCTTGAGAATGATTAGTCGATGTAATAAGAGACATTTGTTAGAGATTATCAAAATCTGTTTACTAACCAAAAGTGCGTGTGTATATAGTGCCTCATCGATCCACATTCAGGACAGAACAAGAAGAACAGTCCTCTACACTATTCACAAAACCACAAGCACCAACAACGTCAGCAGCAACAACACCTTTAATTAAAGAACAAGGATACACTTATGCTCAATTCAAAGAACAATACATGCGAATTAAACGAATGGATCCCAATGCAAGACCTGGAGTCCAGCTCGACTTTATTCATAAAAAGGTGCGTCATTTGGATACGCTGAGCGATACACTGTCCGAATTTACCTTTCATACCTCTACCAATTATTCTCGACTGGATGATACTCGCCTACCACGACTACCGCCGCCGCCACCATTACCAGCAGCAACACAACAAGAAGGGCAACAAGACTATGCTATAGACGATGATGCGAGGAGTTTAGCGACACAGGATATGTTACTAGACGAAGATGATGGAAAAGTCGTATGGGACACACAACAAATCACAGAGATGCAAAGGAAATTAGAGTTAATACAACCTCCCTCATCCTTTGGAGAACAACAACCACTACCACCCTTAAAGTCGCCTTCCCGTCATTCATTTCATAGTAGTAGCAGTGTTGGTCCTAAATCAACTATTTCCAGCATACAGCAACAACAAAGGAGAGATAAGGGAAAAGAAAAGGAGGAGGAAGTAATAAGGGACACGATGTCATCACCAAAGCGGAAAGCGTCACGCTGAGCGATACACTGTCCGAATTTACCTTTCATACCTCTACCAATTATTCTCGACTGGATGATACTCGCCTACCACGACTACCGCCGCCGCCACCATTACCAGCAGCAACACAACAAGAAGGGCAACAAGACTATGCTATAGACGATGATGCGAGGAGTTTAGCGACACAGGATATGTTACTAGACGAAGATGATGGAAAAGTCGTATGGGACACACAACAAATCACAGAGATGCAAAGGAAATTAGAGTTAATACAACCTCCCTCATCCTTTGGAGAACAACAACCACTACCACCCTTAAAGTCGCCTTCCCGTCATTCATTTCATAGTAGTAGCAGTGTTGGTCCTAAATCAACTATTTCCAGCATACAGCAACAACAAAGGAGAGATAAGGGAAAAGAAAAGGAGGAGGAAGTAATAAGGGACACGATGTCATCACCAAAGCGGAAAGCGTCGGTTCAAAGCGATTTTCAAGCACCCGAGCAACCAGATTACGGTATCGTGGAAGACATGTTACAAGAGAATGGATCGGATTGGGGAATGGATGACGACTATGGTTATGATTACTGGAAAGAAGGGGAGAAGGAGGAGGAGGATGAGGGGGAGGAGACACATCAGTCAGATATGATGGTGGAAAGGTACACATAATTACATTTTTATGCAAACTAGCGTCATTATATTTAATTTATTTGCATGAAATAGTAGTAGTAACACAAGGACAAAAACCGGAACGAGGACTGCAGTAAAAAAAAGAGTGGTTCCTGGAAATGCCACTATTCCGAATATTACTGCACCGTAAGTTCAACTTATGCTTATTTCAGTCTTCTATGCCTTACTTACTTGAATAACGTATGAGTTTTTTTTTTTTTTTATGGCAGAGGGATTCAGAAGCGACCGTTTGGACAAAAGTTTATACGAGATCGATTCTCCAACAAATTAAATTACAACACACGGTTAACCACCGCCGTGTCTTATTTTGATAAATTGTAAAAGAAAGAAAATTATATCATGTTAATTAGAGCTGATGATGTTATTATAGGTGGGATGCGTATGCTAGTCAATTGAGCTATGATTTAAAAGCCTACATGAAGCACCGAGAAAACACTACCAACGACGATGAAAATGACAAGGCCCTTCTAAAAGAGGATGTAATTTTATTAATGAAAAGGTATAAAAATAGAAAAATTATGATTTCCTGGGAGAGTCTAGAACTAACTTGACTAAAAATATTTTTTTTTTTTTTGTGAAGGCAACGTGTCATTCATGAACAAAGTTCACTTGAATCTGTTGCGTGTAAACATTTACCGAGAGAAAGTTGGGATATGTTGTGTACCTCCGCTTTAAAGAACAACATTCTTTATCCGCCCGTAAGAGACTCGGTTGTTTCAAGTGCTTATGATAGAGACGACGACGACGATGAAGAAGAGGACGAAGACGACGATGAAACAATACCGGATCATCAACGTAGTAACAGACATCATATCGACTTTGAATAAACAATGAACTACTGTGTGTTTGTTATATATCAAGATTTCATGCTCTTTATTTTCCTTAATAGCGATGTAAATTTAACGGAAATTTGACTATGGCTACTTTTATGGCTTGTACTACTATTATTACTACTACTACTACTGTGATGTGTTGGACTATAATGACGGGTATTAGGATATTGGAATAATTTTGATTTTAGTATTTTCAACGTGGTTGTATGTGCTGAGGTTGTATTGTTGTTGTTGTTGTTGTTTTGGTCATGACTACCATGCGGTTTATAATTATCATCACATAAATCAATAGCAAATTGTGAATCATCCCACCGCTTTCTTTGTCGTTTATCATCCGCTTTACCGCCGACATTCTGACCGTTGGTATTATCGACGTCGTCATTGATAGGATGATGGGGTTGCTGTGGTGGTAGTGATTTGGAAGAAGAATTATGACTCGATAAGGAAGAACAGAGTGAAGGTAATGGGTACGTAGACCCATTACTATGTGTACTTTGGTGGGTTCTTTTTGTTTGTGTTGTAAGAGACATGTTTCTAATAAAAAAAAAGTAAATAGAGAAAAGAGAAAAAATATTAAAAAAAGAAAAAGGTTTTTTTTATATATACATAAATACGCACAAAGAGGGAGAGGGGGAGTAAAAAAAAGGGGGGGGGGGAGCAAGTCTAAAAAGAATAATAAGCTCTTTGTTCAATGTGGAGAGAGAAACAAAGCATCATGGAACTACTGTACTTATCGGAAAGAAAATTTGTATATTCTATTTTCGGCTTTTTGGCTAAATCTTTTTGGATTTTTATACATTATGCGGTAACGGCAGAAAAAAAAAACATGCGTGATGCGATATTGCCCGATTCGATTTTTTCTTCTTAAGGGACCAAGATGAGAAGACGCGGAAAAAAAAATTACTGTGAATGGCAGCGGTCAGCGTGATCCTTATTAGCATGGAGTTCATATGTAAGGAAAAGCATCAATTTGTCCATTGAAGTCGACCATGTCTATGGAAGGCATAAATAGTGATAAAGACATGACCGTAATATGAAATGCAATTGCATAAGCTACCATGATAATACAGGTATTTCACTTTTAACGGAAGAATGCAGAATACTTGGCGCCATGATGCCATACGCTAATAAATGAAAAAATACCTTATGTAAGCTGGGGTGGAGTAGGGAAAAACGGAAAGTGGATTTTAATTTCACACGAGCCATGTAAATACCTGGGTCTCGCAACGGTAGAACAGGGAATCCGTGAATTGGGATTTTTTCAAAAACACATGCCTAATTTATGCACAACATATGATAAGAACATGCTTCCTTCCAACATGCTAATAGTATGTTGCAATGGTTCTCTATGTAGCTCATGCTGTCGAGGAATTGCCGTAAAATAAGGTTTTTAAGTACAGTGGCGCTGATAGAAAAGAGAGAACAATGGAAGACATCTTTTACAATGAATGGAAAATATAGGCTATATGTATATGTGCGCGCCTGTCTGTGGTAATAGTTAGTGCTAAAAGGGGATTTGGTATTTGTACGTGATTGCTTTAGTTCAACACAGTAGAATGCAAATGATAAACAAAGTGATTTATTCAAGATTCTTTGATTCTTAAGTCTTTTTTGGTCCACAGTGGTTAAAAGCACACAAATTGCAATCACTCTACAGAGGGAATAAACACATTCAAGCTATATTTTTCTTGAAACTAAACTTAAAAATTAGACTTTCTTTTCTCAAAAAAAAAGAAAGCACTATTAAAGCGAAATTACCACCATCAGTTTGTCTTTCGTCGGGTGGGGACGAAAACGTTGGGGATACCTGTGAAATTGTTATCTATAGTGTTTCAAGTTTATTTACCTTTCATCTCTTCTTCTTGCAATTAGATTTTAAATGTGAAGCTTCTGTATCATTCTTCAAACTTTGAATACTGTGGAAAGCATTCATAGTTCCTCAATAGTGTTCTTTTCACCTCCACTGCATGCACAAAGATTTTGAACTCCTGTCTACGTATTTTTGATAAGTATAGAATCAAAAAGAGAAACGAACCAACTTAACATTCAACATAGTTGGCGTAGGAAGCAAATGCAAGGGAATCCATGATCATGACTTTGAAAATTAGCGATATGGAATAAAAGAAGAGACGAAAATTTAGTATTTCATTATTCATCGAAATAATGAGTCCAGAATGTCTCCTGGATTAGTTACCATGCAACACATCAGACCAGCATTTGATTGCTGGGATATATTTAGACATTTTAAAGGACAATGCAAAGAAAGTTGCATTTCATACCATGAATAAGCATTTAGTCTAAGAGCATCCTTGACAAAATTTGCATTATATTATATGTATTACCGTTCAGTGTGGGGTTAGATCTTGTTTGGCAAAGTTTACTTGTAAGAGCTTGTATGCATCAAATTGATCAGGAAGATAAAGTGTGGAAGCGTGACTTCGATTCATATTTAATTTTTTGCTGGTAAAAGAGCTTAAACGCGTAGGTTTCGCGTAGAGCTTTTTAACTCTAACTTTTTTTTTCTCCAACTACTTTGATACACGCGAAACCTTTTTGCTTCAACATTCTTTACAACTATATGCATTGCATTCAACAATCATTAAGACAATGCAATTCAGTTCAAGCATCAGATGACTTTTAAGAACGCAATTGTCAACAGCTTCACTCACTTACAACAACACCGGCAAGGTGAAAGGTACCCTGAACAAATACAACTACATACACAGTTACAATGCTTTTTATTCTAAATTTACAACTCTCAGCATAGATTCCTAAGTTCTCCAACAGTATTTCTCAGCTCAACACTGTTATGGCAGGTGTTGGGGAATATACAGTAATACTCTTTTTTCTTTTGGACGATGTTTGACCCGTTCAAAGTAACAACTGGAATCAACGCGGCCAATGACTCAACGTTTGCGAGATCAATGACAACTAGTTTGGGAGTTTCTGTGGTAGGGTCGAAAAGCGTGACAGTGGGGATATTAGGGTCGTGCTTAGCTACACCATGCTTCTTGCCAACTTCAACCAAAGCGTAGAAACTTCCATTACGATTTGAAGAGTGTTCGAAATTGTATTGAAAGTAGAAAAGTGCCTTGCCACAATACCAGCCTTTAATTGTTGGCATTACTTTTTGTCAATAGGTCTAGATATGACAAGTTTGCATCGACTTTTAGCAATATACGTACACACTGTGCAATCAAAATATCCTCATTTAGCTATGACTTCCATCACAATAAAGGCACTGCTGCATTTCAACTTGAAAATTTTCTTTATAATATTATTATATTTTCTGCCACTCAATTTTACACCAACAAAACAGATTTTAATTCTAAACATGACTTTCACTGCTCAAGGAAAAGAGAATCTTTATTATATCGATCTTACAATGGACTGCTCTTCCGATGAGGAAATCAGTCAACCCACTGTCAATTACATTGACCTGACTGGGGAAGACGTTGACATGGAAATGGATGATGAAATAGAATACTTCTATGATGAAGAGGAGGACTTTGATCCCATTGAAGTGTTCAATGATGAAGACGAACATCATTTCTTTGATGAAGATGTGACTGAAAGTGACATGGAAAATGGTCGTTGTTATTTTGATAACGATAATAATTTTTATCAATATAATATCCACGACCATCATAGCGACAGTTGTGACAATGAGCGAGACTATTACAAGTATCAGGACTCATTCTTTGAACGAGATCCTGAAACCATCGATGAATGCATCGATGACTTTTTTGATGAAGAATTCTCTGTCCTTGCTCCCACTTCGACCACCAGCAACAGCAACAACAAGCCTGATTTGGATGGCCTGACACTTGTAGAACGTGAATAAAAACCAAAGCTATTTTCACAATAAACTTTTTTTTTCTTTTTGTACCGCTTTTTTTTCACCATTGAATTAAGTTTTTATTTCTTCATAATGTGATAAACACTCTATCTACTCTACTTTTCTTCGTTCATCTTTTCCCGCCATACTCTTTGTGCGCATATACACTCTCTCTCTCCATAAGCTGATTCCTTCCAAAGAAAGCCTCCATTTTTTTGATATGGCTATTTGAGAAACATACATGCACAGCACTAGAGTTGTTGTTCAAACGCCCGCTTGTACATACCAATATTACCTTTTCGCATACAAACCCTTTAAGGCATCGGTTTTTTCCCCATATG
>KK076525.1:2105-227696 GCA_000587855.1 Mucor irregularis B50 | reverse complement strand
GAACAGATATTCCGATAAAATAGTGAACAAAGAAAAAGCTTTTTTAACGGATGCCAATGGTAAAAGTCAAAACCCCTCCCAAGGTGAAAATCAATTTGCTAATACTTAAAATAGATGTGAAAACGCTAGTTCAGTTCGTCGGTGATCGAGGAACAGGAGTGGGGTCAGCACTTGAAGGTTTTCGGAGATACGGTGGAAAGTGGTTGGAGGAATTGAGGTCGAAAAGGAGCACAGTGTGTATCACCAACGAGCATAACACCTCTCAGCTCTGTCTTTTTTGCTTCCAAAAGCTAACGCATCCAAAAGGGAAAAATCAAAAACCTATCAAAGGCTCATTTTTGTGCATCAATCCGGCCTGCGTTTCAGTCAAGAATGGCAAGGCGGCAAAGTCTCGCGACGCGTTATCCTCTTTGGCTATAGGCATCTCTGGTCTTTCACATTGTCTATTTGGAACGTACTTGCCCGCGTTTTCACCAAGTAAAATCAGTCAATTCAACACTGATAAGTTCAAATCACTTTCGACTGCCTTCTTGAACGAAGAGACGGTTCGACAACAGCGTTGCTGATCTTCGGATGGTTTAGGGACGAACGTTGCTGATCTTCAGTTGGTCTAGGGACGTAGGTACAAATTATTCTTGCAAAAATCGAGCACTTAAACTAATCTTTTGTGACTGTCCTGACTTGCGATTTATTAAGGTCGTTCTTGAGCGATGCCAAGTATAAAATGAACTGTTTAATAGAAATCACGCTAAATGCTACAAGCACCTAGTGCAACTACATGCTTTATATCTTGGCACTGCCATAGTTGCATCCAAAGTTAAACAGATGAAAGCTTAATTAAAAGTAGTTTATTTATTTACGAATTAAAAGAAAACACCAATAATAAAAGCAGCAGTACCAGTGAGTGTTCTAAATGCTTGCAAACAATTCCATTTGTTTAACAATGCTTGCACTTTGGAGCGGTCATAATTATCTCCAAGTTTTTGCATAGCAAATAATTGGTTATTGACTGGAGCAATCATCAAAAGAGTAAAAGGGAAACTAAAGAAGGTCAAAAGAGAGGCATAGAGGAATTTGTTATTCTTGGTTCTGTAATAGCATACAGCGTTAGCAGCGGTTCCGACAAAGATATTGAGCATGGCCACTTTGGAGGCGTTATTGTAGGTGGTAACAAAGGAGGGTAAAGGATCCTTGCTTGCCTTGATAGCAGGTACGCTTACCAAGTTCATACTAAAGCCGAGACCAGTAAATACGCCGGTGGAAAACAAAGCGATAGAGCGGGGAGCGTAGATCAAAGTTTGCAAAGAAGTCATTGTTGTGTGTATTACGAGAGAAAGTGAGTGCAGCAATGGAAAACGCATTATATAGGCCAACACGGCACGGGAGGGAAAATCAACCGATACCGATATGATACAATCTGTCGTCACGGTTCCCTTGTAGTAACTTTGTTTCAGCATGGGATGATAAAAATCCGATGTACGGAATTCATTCGATGCATGTATTCTATTTTGTTTATATGTAGAAGTGTGGGTATACAAATGCGTGCACATGGAAAGGCTATGTCAAGATATAATATGAATTTTGAGAAATCAATGTGAATTCAACTCAGCGAGAGTTTTTAAACAAACACTCGGGTGGGTATGCACTTGCGTTTAAAGATGAGTTTGCATGTAGTAAGGCTGTAAAGCGCGAAAATGTCGATGCGTATGATCTTGAAGAGGTATTACTTGAGGCGAGATACAATAGCAAGTAGTTGTTCAAAAGGGTACAAATCACTTCTTGACATTACAGTTCATTTTTCCCGTCAATATAATAATAAAAGCATGGAAACTGAATAGGTAAATTTAATTTTCTATAATTTATATAAAGATAGATGCCAAAATTGTAATAAAAGACTTGTACCTACTTTATTAAAACCACTACCTTCCTCTTCTATCTTTTCAGACTTTAACTTTGGGATGAAAGGTCAGCAAGGTAAACATTTTTTAGCCGGACATAAGATCTCCGGTCCGGACAATCAAATTTATTGAGCATCAATTTCCAATTCTCGTCTCCCGGACAGGCCACCAAATCCTATTGACTCGAAAAAAGCTGGCAACATAGTAATCCTTCCTTTTGTGCTTTAAGATGGTATGTGACAAGAAGCATCATTGAAAAGAATGGATGATGAGGATTGAGGTCAATCAACAATCGATGATGTTAAATGAAAGGGGAAATCAACTGGATGATGACGATGATGATGGAAACGATGGATTTTTGGAAAAGATGTTTTCTGTGTTTCAGTATGGATATAGACACTCGATGTGTGAATTGGCTCTTTTGAAATTCCCTTTCATCATGGACGATTGTTTTTGACACTAGACCTTTTCACCACAATTCTATTTCTTTGAATGAAAATACACACACGCACACACACGGCGGACGAACATATTGACTTATTGTTGTTTATATTAGGCTGACGAGCAAACTACTCCTAGAAAGAGAACTTTCCGTAAGTTTACCTACCGTGGTATTGACCTTGAACAACTCTTGGACTTGTCTTCTGAACAGGTAACTATTCAAAACGCTTGCAATGGACGACAGTGTTTAATTATTCGCGCATTTTCTCGTTATTAGTTCATGGAGCTCGTTCACTGTCGTGCTCGTAGAAGATTCCAACGTGGTCTCAAGCGTAAGCCTATGGGTCTCATCAAGAAGCTTCGTGCTGCCAAGAAGGCTGCCCCTGCTGGTGAGAAGCCCGAGGTTGTCAAGACTCACCTCCGTAACATGATCATCGTTCCCGAAATGATTGGTTCCATCATTGGTATCTATAACGGTAAGGTCTTCAACCAAGTTGAAATCAAGCCTGAGATGACCGGTCACTATCTTGCCGAATTCTCCATCTCTTACAAGCCCGTTAAGCACGGTCGTCCCGGTATCGGTGCTACCTCTTCTTCCAAGTTCGTTCCTCTTAAATAAGAAGGTTCAACAATCTATCAACCCTATTGGATTTTCATTTTTTGTTGTTCTCAAGAATATCAAAAAGTTCAATAATAATAAAGAAAAAAAGGTTTTGATTTGCCCAACTATATTTATTCAATTTGTTGGTATTTCATGCGAGTGGTAGTGGGGGTATGATTAGCATCGCTCTCGTTGTCGTTGTCAATCCAAGATTTAATGGCCTCGTAGACTTGATCTTGGATCTTTTTGATAGAGTGGGATACAGTGTCACTGACAAAGAAGTCCCAATGATGAACACCCTTGGGCAAAATGTCATAATAGGCATCATCATTCCAGTCAGAACGATCAGGTGCATCGTCGCTGTTGACACTTAAAGTTCTCCAAGGATCGTATTCACCATCAAGATAATAAACACGATCTAATCTTGTATTCCAGCCTTCATATTCCTTGTTAATTTTACGCCAAATAGGTCTATGGGGAACAGCATGTTCACCAAAGGTTAAAGGACATTGACGTTGGAACCAAGCAGTGTTCAACTTGCGGGAAACAATAGTAGGATGCCAGATGGGAGCACCAGTTTGCCAGTAAGCATATTCGGTACAGACTTGCCATAACCAAGCACGGTTAGGATTTTTCTCATCCGTGTACATCTTGGAACGAGGGTCATGTGTATCCATGCATTCATTGACAGTTTCATCTTTTTCACAAGCTTCTTTGAGGATGTTCTTTGTGAAGTTACCATAAGCATCAACGTATTCGTGAATAGTAGACAATCCCTCGAAAATAGAACAGAATTTCTCTTCAAAGGGATTCTTGGCAGGTGTCATTTCTTGCCACATGCCCAAGGGATAAGATAAAACTGTATATTGTCGTGTTAACTTGGGAATCTTTATAACAAAACATCACACTTACGCTCGGCAAAGTCATCATCGTGTTTCAAATCTTCAGCTCCAAAAGCCCTCTTTAACTCGACCTTGGGTTGATGGAAGGGACTAAATAAAATATGATCTGCGTACAAGACAACAGAATGAATAGCATCAATACACTGCTTAGGGCCATATTTACGAATAGGCTCGTAATATTGCCAGTAATTGAAGCTCATTTGTACGGGCGCAGAGGAAGGAACAGCTGCAAAGACAAGGTGGGGATACTTTTGACGCATCCAAGCAGCAAGATTACCACTATAACTACCACCATAAACAATATACTTTGTCTCAGGTGCAGGAGGCAATTCAATATCAAGGTTTGGTAACTGAAAAGAAAAAGTTTAGTTCACATGTCACGTAATTCTCACCACTGGTGACTCACCTTTAAATCGGTGATAAAGGAAGCCATATCTTCTAATGCCTGTGCGGTATTCAAAGTTTCAAGTGACTTGGCGGAAAAGTCCTAGAGATAACGTTGTGATTAGTAAAACTATCACTCTGTTTGATGCGCGGTGAGTTGCTACGTATGTACATACGGGTGCGGGCATGGATTCACCATAAAATCTATGTTCCATAACAATAATGATGCCATCCAATTTTCTGGCCAACTCTGCCATGGTAGAGTTGATTACGTAAAACGAGCGTCCATCAGCAGGTGTTTCACCGGCGTTGTATACTATACACGAATATTTTAGTCTTCAAATCATTGTTGTTCATAGGAGGTGTGAGTGTGTCGGATTGCAACTTACAAACAACAGGTCCTCCTGGCTTATAGTGATCAGTGTTGGCCCAATATCTATGCTTAAATGTAGTCGTGTTCAAGGAAAAGTGGTCGATAGGTTGATCGAAATAGAATGGACCGTATTTCTCAGGAAGTTTTTCCTTTTCTGAACTCGCCATTCGAATTTGCTTTGCCTCAATTTTTCTATATGTACGTTAAATAATCAACAATATACATCCGATGGCGTGCATACGTACTGTCTGATACGGGCACCGGGTGCATAGAAAGCAAGGGCAAGGTGCGAAATACCCAAAATCAATAGAAAAGTAAGCAAGACCTTCATCTTTTTAGAATTAAAAAAAAAACGAACAAGAGAAGGAAAGTTAAAGATAAACAAAATAGAAAAATTTAAAAAAGTATGCGAAAAACTACTCTCTCTCTCCCAAACTGACAATTATTTCCCAAAGTGGATGATATCGGGGTTTTCAATATCTCAGCGCTCAGAATTTTATGTAAACTAAAAAAACATTTTATTATAGTTGGCACTTTTATACATACTTCCACTTGATAGGAATTGATCCTTGACTGAATTCTCCAATCTCCTCAAAAGCTATTATGATAGGGTTAGATGAAGGAACTGACTTTTTTGAAAAAATGGAATACTTTACCGGCTGGACTGAGATCAAGACCGCCCTTGGCGCACGTTTTACAGCTGTCAACAACAGTGGCTCTTACGGTTTTTCCAGAGGGACCGGTGATTTCTACTTCCTTGTTACATTTTTCGTCTTGCTGCTGCCTTCTCCCATCTGTTCAGCGTTAAGGGCGACAACGAATTCGGTGTTCTTGTTTTGCTTTCCGCAAGTACCGACGTGCGTTTCGAGATCATAGAAAGTACCTTGGCCACGATTGTAACCGTCGTCTGGTAAAGTCCCGGCAAGACGGATACCGTTGGTAAAGGGTACAGAGTCAGTGCTTGGAGTTGTGTAGGCATTTCTACCACTCGTGTAGGCTTGTTTGTTGGTAAGATCACGGTCGCTGTTGTCAGTGTTCGAGCCGTAACTATCACTAGAGTAGTCGTTGTCGTCGTCGTCGTTGTAAGAGTCGTATCTATTGTAATAACTGCTCTCCCTTCCTGAACGACCACGATAGTTGTCTTCATAATAGTCATCGTCGTAGTAGTCGTCATCGTCATAAGAATTGTATCTGTCGTAACGACTTTGTTGGTCGTAACGTCTGTTGGAGTATTGCTGATCATAGTCATCTTCCTCTTCATCAAATGGGTGTCTTTGATTTCTTTGATATTGATTAGGCCCGGTGTTTCTAGAAGTGTGTGGCTCGTCATTGTCTGCGTTGTCAGCAACTTTAGACACCTTGGACTTTGACCAGTCAATTCCACCTTCAGCTGTGTAGACTATGTTACTCTGTTCATTGTCGTCATAAGCTCTCTTGTAATGGCCATAGTTGTTTCTGTGACCATAAGCGTTTCGATGACGCCCGCCGTCATGATGATTGTTATTGCGATGAGGAGCGTTGTGGTGAGGAGCATTGTGGTGATAGTGGTTTCTATTTCCATCTCTTGAGTGACCTTTATATAACATTGTTAGGCCACATTTATAATTCTCCAAGCATAGTGATTGCTATTTACTTACCTTGTTGTTGAGCATGTCTGATGCTTCCTCCACCTCTACCCTCTGCTACGGCAAGGTGAGGGTGATGGTGGTAATACATGTCATTAGGAAAAGTCGAGGTAGCCAATCCTACCAACGCAAAAGCACAAATTGCAGATAAAACTCCTTTCATTGCTATAGTGTTATTGTTGAAGGAAAAAAAAAGAGTAATTGAAGAACTAAAAACTTTTCATTGTCTACGCCCAATATGATCTGAAACAGTACGCAAGGGTTGTCAGATTCATTTAAAGAGTGAGCAATAGCAGCATATCTTTTTCCAAGGGTACTGACACATGCAAGTAAAAATCGCATTGTAGGGTAAGGAATATTCTTTGATTGATCGACGCTGTTGAAACCACCCAATGTTTTGCTTTGTTTCAGTCGATCATGTGCAGTTCAAAATAGGGATCGTCTAAACGCGATATAACCTTTGATATATTACAGTTTATATGCGTTATCTTGATCAGTATTAAATCCTTTCCTTTCTGTGATACGAATTGATTTTCTTCCAGAAAAAAAATGAACTGAGCGGATAATTTTTTGTCCGTCTTTGACTGACTGGTGAGCCGAATATATATAACAACACAATTGGTGCCCGAATCGAAACCCAAAAGACCTTTTCGTATTAAATACAATAAAATGTCGAATCAGGTAAATTACCTTCCATGCCTAGTTTTTTTGTCATTACTCAGGAGCTCAGCTTATGCAGACTCTTGGGGCTCCTGAACATCTATTTCGAGATGTGCTACTAATTTGCCCTTCTTGATTTAGTGGTTTATAAGTAAAGAAGATAGTAGACACACACCTTCAATACAAAAGGGAATGAAGTACGAAGACGAACTAATACATCGGATGCGAGGTGTTTGCTTAATACAGATTGTCGGTTACCGATTAGAACTGTAAAGTGTCGTGGTGGAATAGAATAGCAATCAGCCTAGATCTAATCTCTATTTTAAACAGACCTGTTCATACCGTAGCAACAGCAGCAGCGTTATACCATCGATTCTTTACACGAAAATCATTTTATGACTACAAGTACACAGTATGTTGATAATAGGGATAGTATGGAGTATTTGGAGCCTAACTAGATTTATATGCAGAGGATTGCACAGGCTTGTCTGTTTATAGCGTGTAAAAGTGATGAATCGTCTCGAAGATCAGTAGATATAGCCAAGTCTTGGACTTATAAACCCAATGAAACGAGAAATGAGAAAGCAATAGTAAGTGGATATGCATTGATGGGGAATTGGGACAATTATTGATACTGAGCTGTCTAGGCAAAGTTTGTGTCTGATTTACTGCATAATGAATTGATTGTACTGGAAGTGACATGCTTTGATATGTCATTTGAGCATCCGTACTATGATATGTTGGAGTTTTCAAAGGAGATTAAGAGTAAGTACTTTTATAAGAAGGATTAGGTGAATATGAGTAAACTTACTGTCATTTTATCCAGCACCGACTGAGATTACAACGGCTGCTTTAGCGTTCATCAACGACAGGTAATTGGGAAAGAGTTAGTAGGGTTTGGTTTTTAAGTAGCTGCAATCTGATATTTGAATGTAGTTATAGATTACCATTAAATTTATGGTATGAACCAAAGGCAATAGCGGCAACAGCATTGGTGATGGGATATCATACCAACGGTGTCAGTTGCCCTAATGATGCGAATACTTCTTGGACGGCTTATGTGGATGAAAATGCTGAATTGATAGGAGGTGAGTTTTGATAGTTTTGCAAGCTGTAATTCTTGAACTCAATAATTTCTATAGAAATTGCTGGCTCGATTATGGAAGTATACAAGTTTCCTAAATATACCGAAAAGAAAAAACCTTGATTTTGTAATAAAAAATTTACTTTTTTCATTCTTACTACTACTGAGTCTTAACGCGTCCAAATTGAGACGGGTGCAAAATTATATAAATAATTATTTTTTTTTACCCTTTTGTTATCTATCAGAAATAATGTCTACTCAGCCTGGAGATCAACAACAACAACAGCAACAACAGCAACAACAACAGCCTCAGCAGCAACCTCAGTATGTCCAAGTACCTGAAGCACTTCATAACCCACAACAGCAACAACAACAACAGCAGCAGGCTGCAGCATTAACTTCTGTTACTGCTCCTCCCAGTAACAGCAATTATCCTGCTTTTGATCTGGGAAAGTTCTGGACTGAGCAAATGCACTTGGCTGACATGTTTGAATCTGACTTTAAGAATCATCCTTTGCCTTTGGCAAGAATTAAAAAGGTCATGAAGACAGACCAAGAGGTCAAGGTAAAGAGAGAGAAAAAAAAATAGACTATGTTAGCTTTGACCATGTGAAATAACGCGAAATTATATACACTATAGATGATCAGTGCTGAGGTATAGACTTGGTGGAAACATCTTGAAGAGCAATTACTAACATTTGTATTGATTTAGGCTCCAGTGTTATTTGCCAAGGGTTGCGAAATCTTTATCACAGAGTTAACCAAGCGAGCATGGTAAATATATATATATAATCGTATATGAACGGAATGATATCTTACATGTTGAATAAGGGTTCATGCTGAAGAGAACAAAAGACGTACCTTGCAACGATCTGATATTGCTACAGCTATTTCCAAGACAGATATGTGTGATTTCTTGATTGATATTGTGCCAAGAGAAGAAGCCATCAAGGCTCAAACTACACCCTTTGATCCTCAACAACAACAACAACAACAACAGCAACAGCAACAGCAGCAACAACCAGAATATGGTAATTACTACCCTCAAGGTGGTGTACCTCAGTACACTGCACAACAGGTAGGCTAATAAGGAAAGAATATTATGTGTAAATTCTAACATTAATTGACACGCACCACTAGCCAATGGAAGCTACTGCTGCTACTTATTATACACAATTAACTCCAGAACAAATGCAGCAGTATCAAATTCATCTCCTCGCTCAACAACAGCAAATAGCTCAGCAGCAACAGCAACAACAACAACAGCAACATGCTTATCCTCACGGAGAGACTGCTTCAAGTCAATCCAACCCTCCAACTACTAAGGCTGAATAAATAGGTTGTATTTTCTATGGACAGACTGGATTATCTATTAAATGAATAAAAAAATATGTGTATAACGGGAAAGATTTGAACTTGTTACTGTCCTAGACACTCGTGTCACTACTAGTTAGAGTGCCAAGTATAGCCTCTATGTATTATGTTGCAAGTTAAAATTACTGGAAAGAAGAGCATCTGTGGTAAATAATAAGTACAAAATTGCAATTTTACATGGTGTAACTGTATGTACAATGGCTATAATTACAGCTATAATAGCCTTTTCTACAATAAATCGTAATTGTACAGCTTAATCATCATCCAAGTAAATAGTGAAGGTTGATATGAGTTACATAGAATTAATATGCAATAATGTTTTGAAGCGAATATCACGTAATCTCACGTAAGCAAACATGGAAGGTTCTAATTTTATGCGTGCAACCGCAGTAATCCTACCTATCCCACACTTTCATTCATAAACCACAAGTTACAATATATATATGCAATAAAAAAATATGTGTATAACGGGAAAGATTTGAACTTGTTACTGTCCTAGACACTCGTGTCACTACTAGTTAGAGTGCCAAGTATAGCCTCTATGTATTATGTTGCAAGTTAAAATTACTGGAAAGAAGAGCATCTGTGGTAAATAATAAGTACAAAATTGCAATTTTACATGGTGTAACTGTATGTACAATGGCTATAATTACAGCTATAATAGCCTTTTCTACAATAAATCGTAATTGTACAGCTTAATCATCATCCAAGTAAATAGTGAAGGTTGATATGAGTTACATAGAATTAATATGCAATAATGTTTTGAAGCGAATATCACGTAATCTCACGTAAGCAAACATGGAAGGTTCTAATTTTATGCGTGCAACCGCAGTAATCCTACCTATCCCACACTTTCATTCATAAACCACAAGTTACAATATATATATGCAAAGAATTTTAGAATTTTACTACTTTTTTATCTTTATGAATTGGATTTTTTTTAAAAAAAGAGGGGGAAAAGAAACTTAGATAAGATCAGCAACGTTCATGGGCATTTCATCGATTTGAGTGTTGTAGAATTGTTCAATATCTCTCATAGCGCGAACATCTTCACCGGAAACAAAGTTAATAGCAACACCCTTACGACCGAAACGACCACCACGACCAATTCTGTGAATGTAGTTTTCACGGTTAGTGGGTAAATCGTAGTTGATAACCAAAGAGACTTGTTGGACATCAATACCACGAGCCAACAAATCAGTGGTGATGAGAACACGAGAAGAACCGGAACGGAATTCCTTCATAATAACATCACGTTGAGCTTGATCCATATCACCGTGCATGGCAGAGACAGTGAATTCACGAGCTTGGAGCTTATCAGTCAACCAATCGACCTTTCTACGGGTGTTACAGAAAATAACGGCTTGGGTGATGGTGACAGTTTCATATAAATCACACAAAGTATCCAACTTCCATTCTTCCTTATCAACAGCAATATAGAATTGCTTAATACCTTCCAAGGTTAATTCATCACGCTTAACCAAAATTCTAATAGGATCTCTCATGAACTTCTTGGTGACTTCCAAAACTTCAGCGGGCATAGTAGCGGAAAGAAGGACAACTTGAGTAGTTTCGGGCATCAATTGGAAAGCATCGTAGATTTGATCCTTGAAACCACGAGACAACATTTCATCAGCTTCATCTAAAACAAACATCTTCATGTGCTTGGTAGTGAAAGCACGACGGTTTTGGATCATATCAATGACACGACCAGGAGTACCGACAACAACTTGGACACCAGCCTTGAAGATTTCAATATCTTCACGGATGTTGGTACCACCAATACAAGCATGAGAAGTAATACCCATAAAGTCACCGAGAGCCATAACAACCTTTTGGATTTGAAGAGCTAATTCTCTGGTAGGAGCAAGGATCAAAGCTTGAGGATCCTTGATTTCCATATCGATAGATTGGAGAACAGAGATAGAGAAAGTAGCGGTCTTACCAGTACCGGATTGGGCTTGAGCAATGACATCATGCTTCTTGATGACGGGCATAATAGCACGTTGTTGGATAGCAGAGGGACGTTCGAAACTATAAGTATAATTATGAGTAAACTATTGTAACTAATCATCATATGCTACGCAAAGTGTGATCTTTCCCCCCCCCCTTCTTTCTTTTTGCTTTATTTATTTATTTCTTCAAAAAAAAAAAACTTACCCATATGCATAAACACCACGAAGAAGTTCGGGCTTAAGGTTCATGTTATCAAAGTTATCAACGACTTCATCCCAGTTGGACTACAATAAAAATCATGGTGAATAAAAGAGAAAAAAATTTTACAACTTTTTCAAAAAAAATTTTTTAAAAAGTGCCATGGTGAAATCCAATTACCTCAATTTCGTTGTCTTGAATTTCTTGCAAAGGTTCGTTACTGCAAAAAACGAAAAAGTTGTCTGTTTAGTATACAAAGGCAGAGATGGTCAGCATTTCCCAGTTTTTACCTCATGTTGTAATAATAAAGAAAGAGAAAGAAGAAAAGAAAAAAATTTAAAAAAATAGTCAAGGGGTTTCAACTTGAGAAATAGCAACGTCACAAATCATTTTAAGCCGCTTTTTAGGGTTTTTTTTTATTGGGTTTGGCAATGACATAGCAAGTAGTACCAAAATGGTACCGAGATACTTTGACTACTTCTAGCTTCTCTTTGACTCGTTCGTCTTCAAATAAGCCCATAATATCTCGGTTCCACCAACATCCCCATTGCTTTACATGTTTATCCAAATTAGTGTCTAATAATCGATTTAACCAGTCGTAGTGGGAACGACCGTGCTCTAGTAATAAAAGTCGGGATTCCTCTGATTTACACTGGTCTGCTAACTGAACAAGAGCTTCCACGGGATCCTTACAAGAACATAACCCAAATGTATCCACAATAGTATCGTATTTCTTATTTTGCTTTTCTTCTACACTGGCTGTCTCGAAAAATGCTTTGTGAAACTTGTCTTTATATGCTTGAAACTTTTCTTTTGCTTCGTTCAACATGGGCTCGTGACGATCGGTAAATGTGGCAGACGTAATTTGATCTGGTTTATAATAATCAAAGTTACGGCCTGTACCCGTTGAGACTTCCAAGACATCACCCTAATCACTCGAGAGTTTAGCTGTGTGTGTGTGTTATATGCTTCTATCAAGTTTTTTTTTTTTTTTACCTTGGCGTTGCTAATGAGGAATCGTCTTAATAAACCCACGCCCATAATAATTTCGTCCCAATTAATTTCTTGGTCATATTTCTTTGCCACTGTCTCCCAAATAGAAGCTGTGTCGAAGCTCTTGGGTGTCACGGTAGGGTCCTCGGGTCCTTTACCCGCAAGCATATTGTCCGTGTCGGTTTTACTTTTGAACACGAGCATACTGACATAGGTAGCAGTCAAATAAAGCAAGGACCCACCAATAAGAATGGGTCCCAGCTTGGGTCTACTTTTGGGAGGTGGCGGTGGAGGGGGTGGGGTATAGATGGGCTTGTATTTTAATCCACTCGCTGCTACTTTATTAAACGCTTTTCTACTACTGGACATGGTGTGGTATAAAAAAATAAAAAGAGATGCAAACAACCATCCCCCTCCCCTTAAACTTTTGATCTCCCCGGCGTATCAGCCAATCGTCTATCAGAAAGTCAAGGTGACTGGCAAACGCATTCATTCATGCGATCTCCATTGTCAAGTCAGTGTAACCAGTGGCGAGTGCGGTCCCATCATTTAATGTTCAAAGGGTTTGTTTGCTTACGTATATAACAAACATTGCCTATACACGTACGGATGGTAGAAGATACTTATTTCTTCTTGATTGAATTCAGGAGATGAAAGCGTTGATTTCTATTATAACAAATATTATTAAAATGTAACTGCATACGTACATATGTACGCTTTTTAATTTTCATCTTTACGTCAATACTAGTACTTCTATTCATGTCTTGTCTATATCTCGTAATTGACACGCGCTGCTTTAACGTAATTCTAAAATTAAGGCAGTTTATTATATAATGGCGTTATGTAGAATCTGGCATAAATAATAATATTCTTATGTAACCGCAATAATAGAGAATTAATCAGTTGAGCGCCTATCTTTATTACTTTGGTAACATATGTTACTTGATTCTGGTTAATAAGTGACTTCGCCGTAGTTGGTTAATATGTACCGCTCTTTCTCTTATTTCATGTTAACGGCGAATGATTTCTCTGTGAAACTCTCATTTACACCCTGAGCTCCATGTGAAAGCTCAATACGTACCTCACTCTTTGGTTCTAGACTATTTTTGCCGTTTTATTCGTTTGGAAGCAATTAAAATAGATATATATTGAAAGCTCTTCCGATTCTTATGGTAAAGCAATAAAGTTTACATTGATTTTTTGTACGCTGTGTGTGATGCAAATGTAACTTTTTTTATATACAAGTGATATGACAATGTTATAAAAATAGTTCAAGATGGTTATTATATAATCAATAAGCAAGTTGAATAGACTCTGTCTCTTCAAAGTCTCTACACACTCTAATTTGCCTCACACACATACAAAAAATAATACGCTTTCAATAGTTTTTTTTTTTCTCACTTTTTCCTTTCCTTTTCATATCCTTGTAATTTTCTAAGTAATTCGATTTATTACTGACATAATCAGAGTTGCTAGGTGACCTTTTCTATTGAAAAAAGGGGGTAAGGGGAGACGTTAACAACAACAACAACATAATCAAAAAATTAAACCCAGCATCATACTTTTATCTTTTTTGGAGAAAAACTCTCACAGTTTTCCTTTTCAAATGAGAGAAAAGTCATGAAAAAAATTATTTTTCTACAAGTAAACCGTTCAGTATCAATATTGTAATGAAGATGTGTAAAAGCAAGTGTAAAGCAACACCTTGAAATGGACGATCTTCGACTGTTGTTGTTATGTAATTAAGTCGCGTGATCTAAAAAAAAAAAAAAAAATTAACAACAGTTCAATGTCTACAACAAGTTAACGAACAAAAGATAAGCGCATTGTTAAAAAAGAAAGCCAATTATTAAAAAGAAAAGGCGATAGAGATATGACAAAATAAAAAAATATTTTTATTTTAATGGGCAGGCACTGCTTCCAAGTAAGAAGTGATTAAAGCCGATGATTGATAGAGACAGCCTACTGTGTCACGTACTCTGAACCAGCAGCAATTCAAAGTACGTGACACAGTAGACCATCAATACCAATCATTGACTCTAACCACCCTCACTTGAAAGCAGTACCCGCCAAGAAACAACACAAAGAAGAGGAGAGACCACACTACCACACGTCTCGGAAAGGGCGCTTCTTTCCGCATGGTGATGCAACAACAGAAACACCGGAAACAACCGCAAAAGCACCGGCAGGGACAGCGAGGGAAAGGAGTTCACGGGCAATGCCCTCAATTTGTTTCATTGCCTTTGTATTTTTCGGCACCACCACGGAGAGGGAGACACCAGAAACAGACAGACTTGCAGTAGTAGTGCAAGCTGTGAGGAAGGAGCGGACGGAATTTTTCTCTTCTTCAACTACCCAGTTGAAGGCGGTTGCACACCAGAAAGTGGCGGTAGTACTTCTGGTGGTGGAGGGATGGGAAAGGCGGACGCGTTTGCTTGGAGGAGGAGAAGAAGGAACGGAAGGGGAGAAGGAAGAAGGGAAGAAAGACATCACAGTGTCCTTTTCAATCACGCTACACGACGGTGTAACAACAGCAGGAGAGGCAGTGCATCGACGGAGACGGCGAGCACGACGAACAGAGAAAGGAATGTTGAAATGGAACTTTTGTTCCAAACCAGCTTCGAAGACAGAAGTCGCAAAGGAATTATAGAAGTTGATTGCTTGAAAGTAAGACATGGGAATCTGTTGTAGCAATAACAGTAAAGAAAGAGAGAACAAGCGAACATAAAAACTTTTTTTTATTATATACGCGAGAAATACATGTGTGTTTGAAAGCCACCCCCCTAAAAAAATGGAATCACCAAGTCAAAGTATCAAAGAGTCCTTTTGCTTGACACTTGACATCTGAAAGAACAATTAAAGGTTCATACCATGTTTTTAGATATGATTGAACCTGAATATACGGATTAAAATTTACATGTGGTATCGTGGATTGATTCCTCTTGTACGGCTTGATGATTGAAATAGAAGAATGGCTTTCTCTATGTATTTTCTATAAAGCAGAAGTCTTTTTAAATATTGCTGGTTTTAAATTTTTTATTTTTATTTCCATAACATGGAGTAAAAGCCTATTTAGGGTCACACAAAAACTGGATGTTCAACTTCTCTTTCATCACATGTAGTGCGCTAACGGCTTTTAGATAAATTAATTCTACACCATTCAATGAACTGTAGGTGTAAAATAAGTTAAAAAGTCAAAATGAGCGAAGAAAATCTGAGTGTACGTGCATATAAAGAAAATGCACAGACAAAATTTCGAAACTCCTTACGTGATACTAAAAATCACGTCGATCACTACGATCGAGATCCCCAATGTATACATACTGTTGTACGCTTTACTTTCCTTTTTATGCATGACTCTCATTCTATACATAAGTGCATTTTTTTTTTTTTTTTTGGTCGCTGTATTCAGTCGTTACCATGTATACTACCTATATAATAATTGTCTGATTTGTGCTTTTTTTAAAAAAAATTAGTACTTATACTTAAACAATGACTTCAAACACAGTAATCTTTGAGTTCAAAGTGTTGAACGCACTGAATTTAATGTTGCATATTTCGAAGAAAAAATCAAAGCCTTACTAAAGTGTTTAAAACATCAAATTAGATTCAAAGCCGTTCACAAGACCAACATATTCACTGTCATTGACAGAAAGTGCACGCTTACTTAAAATACGTAGGAGCATTAGTTGGGGATGCAAATAAGAAAGGTTAGCTTTTAAAAAATATTGCACTACCAGTGTCGTTATATTTATTATGCACTTTCACCCGAGACAGCGAAATAGAGAAATTGAAAACACGCATAATGAGAGGCAAGCCAAAAAATTTAGTTACTACACAGAGTGTTTAAACAATATGACTCTTCGAACTTCATAAACTACATAATCAATTCATGAATTATGCAATGAAGATGTTAAAGTATTGAACAATAATATGTCGTCTTTAGTTTGAAAGAATATATTCGTGCATGTAATATTTTATTCTGTACATAGCGATCCTTTTAACAAAACGATCATGTACGTACTTATTTAAGCAAAAGTGCTGGAAGTACCTGTCATTTTTCTAACAAGCGTAGGACACATGTATTCAATACGTTTTGAAATTGTCGCATTCGCTATGTATACGTACATGTGTGAGTATTAATAAAAATGACGCATAACGGTAAATGAAGATTAGTATTACACATGTTCTATCATAATAATGCAAGCATGCCATAGAATAGAAAGTTACAGCGTTTACATCTCAGCAATTCAGCAATTACTCGAGTTAAGTACGTAGTGTCAATCTATTCACAACTACATACGTGTTTTATGCTCATGGAGCAGAATATATATTATGAAAATGCTGTATGTATGTAGTTATAAAGATGAGCATATTTTATAACAAGAATACTACTAACTGACAAAGTTTATACTGGTAAAGCGTAATTATAAACTATGCAGCAGCTACGATATCGCTTATGAGCAACGACCTACTACTTAAACATATACTTCCAAAAATATTGTGTGCACCTTCTCTATATACGTATACGCACATTTTACATGAATAAGTAAGAGCAACTCTAGGTATTCTGTATTAAATAATTCCATTTGGTAGTGATATGTAAAGTCGAAGTATAATGTTGGACGTTTGTGCTATGATAATAGATTGGACCCCACAAACCTGTGCTTGAATATTCTTGCCACGTTGTTTGCCTTTTCTTGATCTTGTTAGAAACTTAATGTTAATAAAAGGATGTGGTAAAAATGCTTCTTCAAATAACTGTATTAATGCTCAAGGAAACATATTTGTGCATGCTTTTTGCAGGCTCCAGATCCCACATAAAATATCAGGACGATATTAAGATGGGGAAAATGGAAAGATGTACGTACATATTCGGGATAATTAGTGTATTGTAACGCAGCACCCTTGAATCGCAAACTTCTAGATTATGCACGTTGACGATGTACATATAGCAACAATTTAGGAAAAGCCTTGTTCAAGAAACTGCATTGCACTGCTTGAAAAAAAAAGAAAAAAGAAGTTTCGCTTTCAAATCAAACAAATGATACATATTTTCATTTCTCTCGCCTTTACCATCTTACGTAGTTGCTAATTATTGAAGGCTTAATGTGTACATGCCAGCATAAATCCGATTTCCAAGAACGCTTTGGCACTAAATTTCGTGAAGTACTTGGCTTAAAACCTGAGAGCCAATGCCCCCATAAAGAACATATACATGGATAGTATATAAAAAGTTCGACTATACAGGCACTTTGGGAATCAAGTGCCACACTATTAAATCTTAAATATCAAAGAGGTTAGCGCTTGATCATTTAGATAATCATCTGTTATCATATGCAATTTATCTCACTTAATCGCCCTTCTTTGCGATAAATAAGGTACATCTTCTTAAAACGGAGTTCATTTTATCTTCTTTTGGTTAAAGCTCACCTAATTTTTCTCACATGATCCCAATGACATCAACCAGAGGCCCGTCTTTTCGAGATCTTATAATTAAAACCCAGTTTCTAACATACTTTATTACTCATATTTACTCGCCACCAGACTTTCCACTTCTTCTTTAGAATAATATCACTATGTCTACCAACTCTCCCGTCGCCGAAGTCGCTCGTGCTGCTCGTCTTGCTTCCGTCAGCCTCCAATCCATTACCAATGAACAAAAGAATGAAGCTCTCTTAAGAATCAAACAAGTCTTAAGTGAGCGTAGAGAAGAGATCTTCAAAGCTAATGAAGAAGATAAAAAGGTACTTCATATAACCTTAGAGAATAGAGAGGTGGGAATTGAACATGTGTAAATCAACATAGATCGCTGAGGAATTAGTGAAAACTGGTAAACTTTCTAGTTCTCTCTTCAAGCGTTTGGACGTCACCCAAGGTGATAAGTTTGACACTATTTTATCTGGCGTGAGTGATATTACTCAATTGGATGATCCCACAAAGAAGGTTACTATGGCAACCAAATTGGATGAAGGATTAGAATTATACCGTTTGACCGTCCCCGTTGGTGTCCTTTTGACCATTTTCGAAGCTCGTCCTGAGGTCGTTGTCAATATCTCTTGTTTAGCCTTAAAGTCTGGTAATGCTGTCATTTTGAAGGGTGGTAAAGAGGCCACACATACCAATGCTGCCTTGGCAAGAGTCATTCAAGATGCTCTTGCTAGTTTGCCCGAATCTAACGGTATTCCCAAGGAAGCTGTACAAATTGTTGAGACTCGTGAAGATATCAGTGCTTTGTTGGATTTAGATCGATACATTGATTTAGTTGTTCCCAGAGGTAGCAACAGTTTGGTGAAATATATTCAAAACAACACAAGGTAAAGGGAAAAAATAGCATTTGAACCCTCCATATGAATACTAAAGTGCATTGTAGAATCCCTGTTCTCGGTCATGCTGATGGTATTTGTTCCGTTTACCTCGATAAAGAAGCTGATATTGAAAAGGCCGTAAAAATCGCTGTTGATTCCAAGGTAATTTACTGTGTGCGATGTTACAGATGACATGATATCTAACAAGGTTTTGTAGACTAACTATACCGCTGCTTGTAATTCCGCCGAGACCTTATTAGTAAACGATAGCTTATTGGAAGATGGCTCATTCCTCAAAGTCGCTACCGCTCTTTTGAACGCTGGTGTTACACTCAAGTGTGAAGAAAATGTTCGCTCCATTTTATTAAACTCAGACGCTATTTCCCAAGAATTGAAGGATTCCAAGATTGAAAAGGCTGTTGAAGAGGATTTCTATACCGAATTTTTAGATCTTATTATTGCTGTCAAGTCTGTTCCCGACGTTGAAGCTGCCATTGTACATATTAACGAACATGGATCCAAGCACACCGACGCTATTGTTACTGAAAACAAAGAGACCGCTGATTACTTCATGACTCGCGTGGATGCTGCCGGTTGCTATTGGAACGCCAGTACTCGTTTCGCAGATGGTTTCCGTTATGGATTTGGTGCTGAAGTTGGTGTCAGTACTAACAAGACTCACGCTCGTGGTCCTGTTGGTTTGGAAGGCTTAGTTATCTACAAGTACAAATTACTTGGCCACGGTGAAGGTGCTGGCGATTATGGATCTGGAAAGAAGCAATTCAAGCATGAATCCATTGCTCCCTCTGCATATAAGTTGTAAATCATTTAAAAAACACATCCCGACGTAAATAGTAATAAAACATAACATTGGCTCACGCAAATAGACTCATTGAGCAATTATATTTTATATGTTTTTATGAGACGTTAGACGTATATTACGTATATGAAGTTTGTCTTATACATTGAGTAAATTTATACACTTCTCTGGTCAATAGTCAGTCATAATTAACTAGATCAGGTTTGATCCTTGGGTAGGTATTTATCTCGGCTTCTGAGTATATAAAAATGACTCAAAAGTAAATATGTATTTTTTGCATTCGGATTGCAACAAAAAAACTAAAATTCGCGTCGCGTCGCATACATACCATACAATATACGTATAGCTTGAGGGCAATGCTTACACAGAACTTGCCGGTTAAATAATTTCGAAAAAGTGTGCATAACTGTCTTCATATTTTACACGTATCTGTGACCAATTGTTTCGATTACAACGTTTGTTTATTTTGATCCCGGGTACTATTTTTTGAAAACCCCATTATAATATAAACAACGTGGTGTGTGTGATATCGCCACTAAAAGAGATCGAAGTTTACAACTGAACAGCTGTGTGCATATGATGGAGACTTCACTTGAAGTGGCTTTACATATGAGGTTTCACATGACATGTTTTGATTTTAGCGTTACTGGGTTGAAATTGCCCATCTTTGCAGTGTATAAAGTAGACATCCAGTCTGTATAGTCATTAAATTTTGTCTTTAATAACACCGTAATAATATAAACTACGTATGTACTTACGGCATTGTGTAGAAGGGTAAAACCGTAATAGATCCGTAAAATGGAACGGTATATTTCTGATCCCGGGAATAGCATATGACCCATGTTTACTGGCCAAGTACAAAGGCACTGAGCTATGCATAGTGCACCTGTGTGTGTGATATCGCCACTAAAAGAGATCGAAGTTTACAACTGAACAGCTGTGTGCATATGATGGAGACTTCACACGTACACACTTTACATATGAGGTTTCACATGACATGTTTTGATTTTAGCGTTACTGGGTTGAAATTGCCCATCTTTGCAGTGTATAAAGTAGACATCCAGTCTGTATAGTCATTAAATTTTGTCTTTAATAACACCGTAATAATATAAACTACGTATGTACTTACGGCATTGTGTAGAAGGGTAAAACCGTAATAGATCCGTAAAATGGAACGGTATATTTCTGATCCCGGGAATAGCATATGACCCATGTTTACTGGCCAAGTACAAAGGCACTGAGCTATGCATAGTGCACCTCATGCAAAAAAGTCATGATGCACAGCATAAATGAAAGTAAAAGTGATGGCTCATGGATAAATAACAGAATCCTACAACGGATAATAATTTACTACTTCATGTAAGTTAATCCCAACGTTATAGTGTAGCCGAGAGGTATTGGTTAATAGAAAAGTAAATGGTGATTATAAAAAATCAATTTTGAGTTGAAGGCAACAATCCTTGTTCAAGTTAACTTTTCTCTTCGGAAATACTCCTCTTATACTCATGAACCTGTAATCATTGTACACATCATTTCTTTTAGCTTAACACTTTTCCAAGTCGTCCCGACTCTCACTAATGACAATAGCCCAGAAATGGAAATGAAAACAACGGGAAAAAGCCCAAGAAATCAAAGGATATCGATCAGATATTATACAATTTCATTAACCACTTTCTGTGGTATTTGAAGATTGATCATCGATCATTTTCTCAATATTGCTCGTTTTTTTTTTTTTTTTTTTTTTTTTGAGAGAGCATCAAGTTGGCTTTTACAATCACTTGATTCCCAAATCAATATATCCCAGCTTCACTACGTGTGTGTGCGCCGAGAAAGTTGATCTATCAGGGATCGTCAGGGATGATCCGTGAGTAGGCTCAGCACCCAATTATGGGACACGGACAAATTATTGCCGTCCATTTTGACTCATAAGTGGGTCGGTATTTCTATTTGGAATAAATTATGCCGTGAACGCATATTATATAAACCAACACTTTTTTTTGCAACAAAGAGTTCTAACAGACAACATAAATATTAAAAATGACAACTACAACAAATTACGACGTACTAGTTAGTGGAGCAGGACCGGTGGGTCTCTTCTTTGCCTACCAAATGGCAGTTCGAGGTCATTCCGTTTGCATTGTAGACCCAAAGCCAGGACCTACTGACCAAAGTAGAGCTATTCTTGTTACTGCAAGAACTATGGAAATTTTGGAGAATAAAGGGTTTGCAGCTGATATTCTTTACGAAGCTTTTGCCGCTAGCGGGATGCGAATGTTTAGAAACGGTGCAGTTGTAAGTGTTGTGTTGAAGATACTCGAAAGGCATGGATTTGGTTGTAAATTCAGGTGATACAAAATAGGTAGCCCAAATCGACGCTAATGGTGACACCCCCTTCCCTCACTTGACGGGTTTGATGCAAGGTCACACTGAAAGGATTTTTAATAATCGTATTCGAGAGGACACCGATTTAAAGGTTGATTGGAACACTGAGCTAGTCTCCTATACTCAAGACGACAATGAGGTTACGGCTGTTATTCGCAATATCGAAACTAAGGAAGAGAGAACAGTAACATCAAAGTATATCGTGGGTGCAGATGGTACTCATTCAAGAGTTAGAAAAGGAAACTCTGATTGGACGTTTAAAGGTGTTGCTATTCATACTAAGTTTGGTTTGGTTGATTTGACTTTGAAAGGCAAGGATGTGAAATTGTTATCCGAGAAAATGAATGTGTTCATGTCTGGAAATAGTAAGTTCATTATTGGTATTTGTGTGGATAGATATTTGACTATTTATCATAATTAGGCATGATGGGTGTCCTTAGAATCAACCCTATTCACGAAACGGAAGATGACACTCATGTATTTCGCATATTTGGAAATTTGGAACAATATTCACGTGGTTCAGCTGATGAAAATAATCCCAATCATGGAATCCTTGATAAAAAGAAGGAGGATGCACCAACCCGTGAATTTGTCGAGAACTGGTTGAAAGAGAGAACCTCACCTCTTGATGTACATGTTGGAGATACAATAATCTGGTCGACGTACTTCAGGATCAACGAGAGAATGGCTAATGGGTATAGAAGGAAGAGAGCCTTCCTCATGGGTGGTATGTGATTTAAAGCTCGTCATACTTTGTACCATTCTGCTAATAATAATTTTCGAATAGACGCTGCCCATTGTCATTCTCCTGTAGGTGGCCAAGGCATGAATCTGGGTATTCAGGATGGTATGTGAAGTAGCGTTATGCTACACGGAAACTTACTCTCTGACAGAAACACAACTTCATTTATTAATTATTATTTACTCATATATGTAGCCGACAATTTGGCTTGGAAGTTGTCTGATGTCTTGAAAAACCTGCCAAAAGATCCGGAGAAGGTACTCGACTCATACGGCTTGGAGGTAGGCTACCAATAACTTGTTTACGAAAGAATATTGCGAATAGGTCTCTAACATATCATTATTTACATTCAGAGAGAACCTCATGCTAGGGCTACTATTGATATGACGAGTCGAGGTACACAGGCCGGTATATCTGGATCTGAATTCGTGGGACATTGTAGAAGTTATATGCTTTCTACAGCTCTTATGTTGCCTCAAGTAAGACAACTAGCATTCAAGACTGCCATGCAGGTAACATATCATATTTAAGAAGTAACAGTGTGTATATATAGCTTACATACTTTTCAATGTAGTTTTGGGTTACTGTCGATCCAAACACTTCGAATATATTGGGTACCTCCTCAAAAGGTCTTATACAACCTGGTCAATTTTTCCCTGAATCTAGCACTTTGAGGAAGAGTTTTATTTCCAAAGCCAACAAACCAAGATTGATTCAAAGAAATTCCATCCATGAACTCTTGATTGGTACTCAGCAACAAACCGTCATTTTTGTTGGCACTTGCTTGGCAGGATCAAAGCCCAACGAAAACTTAATGGAGAAGTTCTGGAAGGATACCAGGCCTTATCCTGTCCGTCGTTTGGTGATTCAATCCGCCTGGCACTCTCACCTCATGAAATTTTTCCCCCACTATGTATCCAAAGAAGAGGAAGCGGCTGCTGAAGACTCGTTCTATTCTGAAGAAAGAATTGACTTGCCAATTTCACTTACCAATAGAGTTGGTTTATTGCCAATGCTTACTTCATACTTTGCAGGTCAACAGCCTGCAAGTGTTATTATTACCGTCCGACCTGATCTTTACGTCGCCGAGGCAAAACTTGTTTATACCGAAGAAGACGTTGAGAAAGCGTTGGAATTTATATCATCTGCCTATGTAACCACACAATAATTATGTATTATGCAATAAACTCTCTCAGTTTTTGACAAGTACTTTTTGTCAAACTGAATTATGTATTCCTTTAAAAAAAAGGAGGGGCAATTATGGATGGGCGATTTCATTGGCCAAAGAAGGGCAACTGGCAGAATGGCCTTTACTTACAAAGTCCGCTTAATAAGTGAATAGCGCCCTTCCTTCACAAGTCCATAGACTCTTTTTCACTTCATCATGAGTGCTATGCGTGGTTTGACGGTATTCATTGGTAATAGGAATCTTAAATTGTAGCTAGTGCGAAAATAGTGTTGACTTGTCTCTTTCATTCGTCTTTTACAGCCGATATTCGAAAATGTATGTTGATGCAACAAAGCATCTCGTTGGGTAACGGGATTCCGATTGACCATTTGATTTTCATTAGGTCGAGTTCGAGAATTAGAGGAAAAGAGAATCAATAAAGAAATGGCCAACATTCGGTCAAAGTTTAAAGGTAATTAGCGTCGTCATCATAACGTCGATTTCCAGGTTCAAAGAGAGAACTGACAAGCGAGTACGAATAGAGGGCAATTTGAATGGTTATCAAAAGAAGAAATATGTGTGCAAGTTGTTGTACATGTATATTCTCGGTTGGGATATTGATTTTGGTCATCTCGAAGCTGTCAATCTTATTTCGAGTCAAAAGTACAGCGAAAAGCAAATTGTAAAGAAACATATTTCCTCGTGAGCTAAAGAAACGTGGACTAAACAGTAATTGAACTTTAGGGTTATTTGGCAGTAACGCTGCTATTCCACGAAAACAGCGACCTCGTTAGACTTGTTGTAAATTCAACAAAGAAGGATTTGGACGATATGAACGAGATAAATAATTGTTTGGCTTTACACGCTATTGCTAACATTGGTGGTAGAGAAATGGCTGAAAGTCTTGCTGTAGATGTACACCGTTTATTAATTTCACCGTAAGAGGGTACTATGGTATATATTATGGATATTTTTCTCATCTTTAAGACTACCATAGAACGTCCAAGAGCTTTGTCAAAAAGAAGGCTGCATTAACTTTATTGAGATTGTTCCGTAAGCACCCAGATGTTATTCCTGTCACTGATTGGGCTGAAAGAATTATCTCATTGATGGATGAATATGATTTGGTGCGTGCATATAGAGCGAGGATATTATGTAGAGAGTAATCTAACACGCTTTTTCTTTTTTTTCTGTTAGGGTGTTGCACTTAGTGTCACCACGTTAGTTCTTGCGTTAGCTCAAAGCTTTCCCGTAGAATACAGTGGTTGTTACGAAAAAGCCGTTGACCGTTTAAAGAGAGTATGTGCGCAATTGATTTTTCCTTGGTTAATTGTTCGATATTAAGTATATTTGCTTTTGATAGATTTTGATCGACAGAGATTATAGTATGGATTACATTTATTACAAGGTACCTACACCTTGGTTGCAAGTCAAGTGTCTTCGTCTTCTTCAATACTATCCTCCTCCAGGTAGTTTATCAGAAATACCATTCGAGTTCTACCGAAATAGCTGACAAGTTCTTTAATTTAGATGACACAAAGTTGCGCACTGACATTAGCGAATTACTGCAGATTATCATCACCAACTCTCAAGATGCACCAAAAAACGTTCAACACAGTAACGCCCAGAATGCAGTTCTTTTTGAAGCCATTAATCTTGCTATCCACCTTGATAGCAACTCCACCATTTGTGCACAAGCAGCATCTTTATTGGGACGATTTATCTCCAGCAAAGAGACTAATGTTAGATATCTTGGTTTAGAAACGATGGCACATTTAGCAGCCTGTGTGGATTCTCTCGAGCCTATCAAGAGACATCAAGAAACCATTTTGATGTCATTGCGTGATAAAGATATCAGTGTGAGAAGACGTGGTTTAGATTTGTTATATTCCATGTGTGATACATCCAACGCCAAAATCGTGGTGTCAGAATTATTGAGATACTTGCAAGTCGCTGATTATGCCATGAGAGAAGAAATGGTTTTGAAGATTGCTATCTTGGCCGAAAAGTTTGCTTCCTCTTATTCTTGGTATGTTGATATTATCCTTCAATTAATTTCAACAGCTGGTGAACAAGTGGGTGAAGAAGTTTGGTTCCGTGTCGTTCAAATTGTTACCAACAACGAAGAATTACAAGAATATGCTGCTAAAACTGTATTAAACTATTTGGGATCCCCACAATACAATGAAACCATGGTTAAGGTGGGCGGATACATTCTTGGTGAATTTGGTCATTTAATCGCAAATATCAATGGCTGTAGTCCTATTGAACAATTCAATGCTGTCCACGCAAAGTTCAATCTATGCTCCCTTCAAACTCGTGCTCTTCTGTTGACTACCTATGTCAAATTTGTCAATCTTTTCCCTGAAATTAAGGGACAGATTTTACCCGTCCTTAACCAATACAGATATGTGTTGGACGCTGAATTACAACAACGTGCCTGTGAATACTTTTCAGTCTCAACTATGCCCACAGACGATTTGTTGCAAACAGTTTGTGAAGAAATGCCTCCATTCCCAGAGAGAGAATCAACTCTTTTACTCAAGTTGAACCAGAAGCAAGGCGATACAGAAGATAAACGCGTTTGGGTCATTGGTGGTCGTGAAGCCAACATGGAGCGTCAAGATAGTCTCAAACGTATGGTCTCAGTGAGATCTAGTTCTGTGGATAATCTGAATAGCACTGCACCCACATCATCGCCCTTACCTGCTGCACATATCCCCACTCGTTCAAATACCATGCCCCTTCCAAATCAAACAATTTCCGAGGAACCAGATTTGCTCAACTTTAACGATCTTTCCTTGGATACTCCCTCTGCGCAACAGCCTTTACAACTTCTTAATATTGCTACTAACAAACCCTTGGCATCCGGCTATGAACTTGGCTATAATCTTCTTTTATATAACCAAGAAGGCGTGTTGTACGAGGACTCACAAATGCAAGTATCACTGAAGTCTGAATATCATGGAAATCAAGGTCGTCTTGCTATCTATCTTACCAACAAGACGCAATATATCATGTCCGATATCAATGTAGTTGTTACTCCAATTGACGGGCTCACAAACAACCTTTCTCCCCCTGCCGATGGTAGTAACTTTATCACAGCTGGAGCCCAAGTACAAAGATTGATCACTGTAGAATGTGTTGATGTGTTTGTTAACTCGCCCGATTTATACGTGTGCTATACAGTGGGACCTGAAACACAAACTCTTCATTTGAAACTCCCCGTCGTTTTGACTAAGTTCCAAGAACCCATCACTACCATGGACGGTGCCAACTTCTTCAAGCGTTGGAATCAAATCGGTGGACCTCCTCGTGAAAACCAAGTTATTTTCAAGAGTGAAGTCCCTATACAATTATCAAATGCTTCATCCATATTACAAGGCTTTGGCATCGGTTTATTAACTGGTGTCGATCCAAATCCCAATAATTTTGTTGGCGCTGGTATTATAGATTCCGGAAAGCAAGGTGGAAAGATTGGTATCTTATTACGGCTGGAACCGAACTTGGACCAAAATGTAAGTTTCTTTCTTTTATGTATGGAATTATTTTTTTAACTTTTTTTTTTGTATCCTTTAGATGTATCGACTTACACTTAGAACACCTACTGAGGGTGCTTCTTCCATCGTTCGTGAAATTTTGGAACGACCCTTAACTTTTGGTTCCTAGAAAGTCTTTTTTGTATCAAAATTGCAATACCCCCCATCATCATTGATAAATTAATAAAATCAGTTTTTCTTTTATTGGTATTTTTTTATATCTTTTTCAAAAAGAAAATTGCAGTATGTAATAGTATATACAGAGAAAAAAAAAAATACAATAGTATGCTGTGAAATTGATTGCCTTCATTCATTGACCGGCAATTGTAGTAGTAAAATAAGAATTAATCATCTGCAATGAAGATGATATGCTGGTAAAGTACATAAGTGTGTGTGCTGAAAAGATATAATGGGTGGTGTGAAATCAGGAAACGACATTGTTGCTTGTCGAAGGTAAAACAGTATCATCGATGGTGGGCGTTTCCACTAGAGTTGTGGACAATAAAGCTTCTCTACTACGATTTGCTCTAGGGTGTGCTTGAAGATGACTACCGTTTTCACTGGAACTCACATCAATAGCCTGCGTTGTTGCGTTTGCTGAGAGCGAAGGTGTCTGGTCATTCTCATCCGGAACAGTGATATAGGGGACTGGAGGTGTGGTGATATTGACTGAGGGTGGGGTGCTACCGAGTCTATTCTTTATACGGTTTCGTAAATCCCCCACTGGTCCTTCCACTTCTTCCTCCTCTTCCTCTGACTCTCGGTTTGATTGATTGCTGCTTTCGGGTTGATCCGCGCCCTCATCACTTACGTCCAAATTGCTATTCATACCTTCTTCACCATCCTCTTCTTCATTTAATTCCGGTACGGTATCGATCGGCAGAGCATGTGGATGCGCTGAAGCTTTCTCCGCATCTTGTTTTTGTTGCTGTTGTTCCTTTGCTGAATTGATCGCCTCCAACACTTCATCCACTTCGATGGCCACGCTAGCTTCCAGATCAAAATAACTGCGACAGAGCGGACATGAAAACCCAGGATAATTTTGGAATACGATCGGACGTAAACATTTGAAATGGAAAACATGAGAACATGGTGCAACAAACAAAGCTTGAAAAGGAGCGATTGCATAAAGACAGATGCAGCATTCCTGTATTTCGGACCTGGATATATCAGTGATATTGTGACGACTCATCATGTCCGCTAATGGCGTAGTGAGGTTGGGTGGGGAACTACTACTGTTTTCTTCGTACACTTTGGTGGGTTCTCGATGCAAGCCCAAATCGGCAAATTGAGAAGGAAGATCATTCGCTGAAGTAGGTGATCCAATAGGCGATGTTGAAGAAGCACCAGTACCAATAAGATGACTACGTAATTGCTGGAACGCAGTTCTTGCAAAGGGGCTATTGGCGCTCTGTGCTTGACGATTAATTTCCACTCGGATTCTTACTGCTCTATAGATAGGCTCCACTCCTCCTTGATAATCCACACCCAATTGAATAGTATCTCCATCTTTCACTTCATGAGGTTCGCTGATCTGACTTGGAGGGCTGAGTCGGATACGATTTAAAAATGTACCACTGGATGACCCAATATCGCGCAGATAAACCTTAAAAAATATACCACCATATTATCAATATCCCAAATTTTTAAAATATTTAAGTTTTTTTTTTTTTGTTTTCTATTCTTACCTTGCCTTGGTCCGTCCAGAGTTCAGCATGATTACGACTCACCACTTTACTTTTAAATGAGAGTCTTTCTGTGAGAGCGTTTCTATCCGAGAAACGTCCAATACGGTATATGGTGCCAGGTTCAAATTCTCTATCGATAATGTCAAATACAAAGCTTCTGCTCGATAAACCGACGTTTGGCACTAATCGGATACGAGGTCGCACAACGCTAATAGCGTCGGCTTCTGTTGAGCTGTTATTTTCCAAAGAACGAGGTCGATTGTTTTGTTGTTGTTCGTCTGTGATGACACTTAAAGGCACTGTGGGTTGTGTGGTTTCACCACCACCTCCACTGCCTGCTGGTGTTGGGGAAGACGGAGATGAATGCGACAATCGACGGTGAGCACGTCGAAGACTAGCAAACCCTCTGGATAATAACGCTGGCGATTGACTGCTTGTAGCTGATAAACTTCTGTTACGAGACATAGTAGTAGTAGTAGTATTTGTAGTAGTGGGATTGTTGCTAAGTGGGGTTTCAGTTGTGGTTACCACAGGATACATGTACATCAAAACATATAAATATTAATGGAATCTAAAAGGTAATATGGTTTTCCTTTTTTTTCCAAGTATAAAAAAAAGAATAAAGGGAAGTAGAAAAAAAAAGAGCAAGGAAGAAAAAGACCCAAAATTGTTAATTTATAAAAAAAAAAAACGGAAGACAGGTTACAACGGGTATGGTTTCACGTCAGTTTTTTTTTTCCTTCTCGCTTTTTCCCGTCACTACGAAAAGTGTTACCCAATCATAGCCGGTGATTGATACCTTTATAAAGCCTTTTGGAGCAAGTTTTGATTAATTACCGGATGTTCAAAATTATCAAAAGTCAGTGCAGCATTTGTTTGTTATTTTGGATAGATAAACACTGTTGTCAATTAAGAGACGGTTCATTAGGACGATAACTCTCTTTTGTTCGGCTGTTCACTGCGGCCTAGATAAACTTATTACTACGTCATATGAACTAAATTCTGGTATAACGCTATCTCTCGGAACAGTGTACGACTGACAATATTAAAGCACACCCCGTGCTTTTAACAACCAACTCTCACTTCCCTTATTCGCACCCAGCTTGGGGGGCTAAACATCACCCGGCGAATCTACAGTCAATATATTTGCGGGTAAATTTTGTTTCTTTTAAAAAAAAAAAGATCAGCATGAGACAATTGCTACATGTAAAAAAAAGGTGATAGATAATAGGGAGGTGTAATATTGCAGTATATTGTTTTGAGGTATTACAAAATTTAGTTTTTTCGTAACAGGTTTGAAAGACCCACTTGGAGCTATACGGATTATGTAATCTTCACCCTTTCATATGCAACGGGCTCGTACATTATCTCAGAGCTTAAATATTTGTTACTGCCCAAAGCATTTCAATTCAGACAGGGAATACGTTTATCATTGGAATTGAACCTGCAGCACAAAGTGCGATACGGTAGAGGAAGAAAACGTCATCTTTGTTTGTTTTTCACTGTATGTGTCTTGATGAGAAAGTCAGGACACTCATACCTTGAATTCAATGTGTACGATTTGCGAATAAAAAAAGCTAATTTTTTTAGCAGAGTACATACACTAAGAAGCACATCATGCTCACTCCTTGATCCTACTTTCTGGATTATGACACCATTTACACAGTGTAAACAAAGCTAGTTCCAACGTGAGGAAACTGCGCACACCGTGATTGGGCCGGATTCTCATTTTTTCCGAGCATTGTCGAGTTTTGTCAATTATTGTAGAGAGTCTTTATCCGCACAGAGATAATGAGATATCAATATAATGGCAAGCGTCCAGCTAGATTGTTCAGTCAATAATTAATCATCTCCTGGCTCTTTCGTAATAAAGTAGCTTATATTTCTATAAATATTGACCACAAATGTGTTTCTTTCTGCTCTCTTTTCTTTTCTTTTCTATTATTTCCTCTATCATGAATGTTGATATAGGATTTGTTCCCTATATTAAGTGCATTCTGGATAAATTCAGTGGTGTACTTACGCGATGTAAGACTTCATCTCTACAGCCATAAAGAGGTTTGGTTTTTTCGCACTCTTTGCCTTTTCAAAAAGGTACTGATTGAAGACGAAAATTGGTTGGTGAAGAAGGAAACAATGCGATGGAATATGTCGAGGAAGCTACTCCTTTTTACTTAAGAACCTTGACCCGTATTACAAAGTACTGTAGAAAGCAGAAGGGAGATAATGAGATATCAATATAATGGCAAGCGTCCAGCTAGATTGTTCAGTCAATAATTAATCATCTCCTGGCTCTTTCGTAATAAAGTAGCTTATATTTCTATAAATATTGACCACAAATGTGTTTCTTTCTGCTCTCTTTTCTTTTCTTTTCTATTATTTCCTCTATCATGAATGTTGATATAGGATTTGTTCCCTATATTAAGTGCATTCTGGATAAATTCAGTGGTGTACTTACGCGATGTAAGACTTCATCTCTACAGCCATAAAGAGGTTTGGTTTTTTCGCACTCTTTGCCTTTTCAAAAAGGTACTGATTGAAGACGAAAATTGGTTGGTGAAGAAGGAAACAATGCGATGGAATATGTCGAGGAAGCTACTCCTTTTTACTTAAGAACCTTGACCCGTATTACAAAGTACTGTAGAAAGCAGAAGGAAGAAGGTGTTTTCTGCGAAGATTTATTGAGAAATCTTGATGCTGATATGGAGGAAGTCATAGCTATAGTCACAAATACTCGAACAAATTAAATTATTTGACGCAGCTAAGTCCAGGCGCTTAGCAGGCGGCATAGCCGAGAGAACAGCACGGAAATGGACCAAAAGAAACTCACAGAAGATAAGGATTGGGAAATATTTGAAAAACAAACCAATTTGATCAATAGACCAAACTGCAATTGGGTGAAAGACATAAGGTACACCTGTTAGAGTTTTACGATGTGAGTGGTTGATCCAATGGAATCACTCACTCAAAAATTCTCTGATTTGACTATGAAGGAAAGCGCTGTTCACAACTTCCTTAAGGATGAGTGAAACCTTTCTTTTAAGAAGTTAACACGATTGCCGCTTGCTAGAAATAATTCAGATAAGATCCAAACTCGTAAAAATTGGGTCATCAAGCGAACTGCTATGTACACTGATATGAATTACCTAAAAAACTGTGTATTCGTAGACGAATCTGCATTTGATATATTTGTAAAAGGAACACCCGCTATTACGACCATTCCTACCACTAAAGCTGTATCTCATACCGTATTAGGCGCCATATCAACAAAGTTTTTTGTTGCTATAAAACTTTATAATCCTCAAGAAGAACGCTCTAAGCGAAAAAAAAGAAAAATCTGGGGGTACAGAAACTGGCCACTACGTTAGGTTTCTCGATGCGGAGAAACTGGGATAGTTTCTCACTGAAAAAAATAAACAATTAAATTATAGAATAAGGTAATTCTGTTTAAAGTCCTTTGGGGATATTTAGTCAGTCTAAAGAAAGTCCTTTTAAATATCTACAATTACATGGTCTTTATATACTAAATCATTGGATTACATCTGTCCAGCAGAGTCACATCTAGTCTCGCTATGCGAAAATATTATTCATTCAATTACAACTCGAAGCTCAGTTGTTTTAACACTGGCTTTTATGAACATGGAATTGGCTCGCCAATTATTTGGCAGGTCAATATTATTATATGGCTCAACTATTTATTATTATATGTTGATTTCACCACATTTGAGAAGTGCACGGATAAAGTGGATTTGTATCCAGAGCTGAAAGGCCATTATATCGTAATGGACAATGCGCCCATTCATACTGCTGACCGGATTGGTGAAATGATTACTGAAAGAGGTTACAGGAGCATCTACCTTCCTCCTTTTACAACAATATTGAAGTAAATCAAGTATATGTAATAAAATGTCCAAAAAAAATGGAGTTATGATTTTTTTTGAGGATAATTTATTCTCCCGAGCTCAACCCAATAGAGAATTTTTGGTCCATTATCAAAAATAAGGTAAAACAAAGTACGTTTAAAGATGCTGAAGATCTATCTATTTACTCGTATCGCTGAAGCTTGCAATGACGTTCCTCCTGAGCATTTGAATGCGTTTGCTCAACACTCTGTTAATTACTTTGATATCTTCTTGTGCGGAGACCCTTAATGAAGCTTTTTAATAAAGATATAGTTATTCGATTCTAAAATAATAAAACGAACTTTGAAGTGAAAAACTGAAATTTGAGAAATTGAAAGGCGCTTTTTGGGTTGAAAATAAACCGCCCTTAGGATTATCAAAAACCGCCCTTGAGAAAACCCCTACTACCACATCCCTTTACCAACATAAGTTACACCACCTGTCACTTTTTTATTACCTTGAAACAGTGCAATTGCACTCGCCACATGTGTAGGTTACATATACTGCAGCAATACGTAATTGTGAACTTATTACCCAGCCCCATAATATTTATCGTACAATAATTAATTAATTATGCCCGCTTCACAGAGTGAGAATATTTCTCTCACTTACTCTCTCTTTCTCAGGTCTTGGCTTTTTTTACCATGCAGATGTCCCTGAAACCATATCGATATGCAGCACAGATCTGAATCGTCAATTGAACGGAAAAAAGGATAATAACAGCTTACACAATACAACTTTTAAATAGCTTTTCAAGTCTTGGAAGTACTCAGCAAATCTTGGCGTTGCTCGCCTTCACAATAGATATTTTACTACGAAAAATCAAGGGTTTGATTAAAGAGATGAAGAGGAACAATTTCCGAGGGATTATCCTGATGCAATTGATGTAAGTGTGATTTATAATACTCTGTTTTTTAGACTGTTTCAAATGCTTGGAGTGTGGCGATTTATTGGTCACGAATCTCGGATACAAAAAAAAAAGGACAAAAAAGCAGTCAAAATAAGGGTATCACTACACATATAATGTCGACCATATCTAATTTCTGTCTTTCTTCGATTTCTTTTTTCATTTAGATATTTATTATTACACTTAATATGGCTCACTTTAGTCGAGACGATGTAAGCAGTTTTGAGTATGTGGATGCAATTCCAACCAACGCAAGAACACCGAAGCAAAAAAGAATGTGGAAGTTTATTGCATTAGGTGTCACAGCTGTTATCATCATTGTCATTGTTGTTGTAGTCGCAGTCGTAGTGACAAACAATAACAAAAGAAATTCAAGCAGTAGTTCTGGCGGCAATGCTCAATATCCCATTTCACCTTATTCTCATATGACGGAAATTGTCACCAATAATGATACTGCTCTTATTCAAAAGCAACGAGTGTTTGTTGTCGGTGACATTCATGGCTGCGTCAAAGAATTCAATGCTTTGGTCACTAAGCTCAATTTTGATCCAACCAAAGACCAGCTTATCCTTGCTGGTGATTTAACTTCGAAAGGACCCGATAGTGCCGCGGTGCTTCGTCGTGCAAAAGAACTGGGTGCATTGTGTGTACGGGGTAACCACGACGATAAAGTAGTTCGCTTAAAGACCTACCAACTGCAAAAAGGACAGAACGCCATGTACCCTCTCGATGCCACGATGCCAGAAGGTGGTGTACCTGATCCCATTAAATTCAAGAATTACCATAGAGTCGTCTCAGAGTAAGTTACTATTTTTACATACTCCGTATATATATGCTTACTCCTTATTGTTGATTTTTATAGAAGCTTAACACAAGACGATTACGATTACCTTTCCAGCTGCCCTGTGATGCTCCATTTACCATACTTTAACAATTCGGTTGTTGTACATGGTGGTTTAGATCCTAATATTCCAAGCTTGCAAGATCAAATTCCTTATATGGTGATGAATATGCGTGACATTGATAAAAATAACAAGACAGTGGTCGAAAGCGGAGTTGGTATTCAATGGTCGCAAGGTTGGACAACGTATCAAAAAATGTTGACTACAGATAACACACGTATCTACTACGGCCATGACTCCAGCAGAGGGTTAAACTTGCGAGATTATTCCTTTGGTGTTGATACTGGCTGCGTCTATGGTAATCAATTGACGGCGATTAATATCAAAACCCATGAGTTAACTCAGGTTTCATGCCCTGAATATGTTGAGAAGGGTGAATCCATTGATGATTATGAGTAGTCCTTATAGATGCTTTTTTTTATTCCTTGTATTATTTAATAAAATCAAACTTAGTGTACATCTTCTTTTTTATTCATCGTCTTCAATTTGTGGTGGTGGATACTTTCTCAGCACTGTTTGCATTTCGTTGGGATATTTCTCACTCAGCTGTGCTTTGATCTTTCCAAGCTTGGTGAATACACCGTCAAGGTCACTTTTCACTTCTTTTAGTAGCTTCGTGTGCATTTCAAAGTGTTTATATACTTCTAAATATCGCGCTCTGCTGAACTTGTTGAAGGCGTCTAACCTTTGTTGTGCATCTTTGTATATTTGTAAACTAAAGGAAGTGATCAAAAGAATGAGTTCATTAAACAAAGACTTGCGTAAGAATTGACAATTACCACTCGTCCTGATCCTTCAGAATGATTTCAATTTCTTCTTCACTTTTAAGCTGCAGTAATTGTGATGAGAGCTTATCAGGAATAGACATGAGAATAGGAATCAAGGGTTTAAATACTTGGTAGTGGGAAGAGCTAAAAAGGAGTTTTAATACAGCGCTACTTGTTGCTGCTGCTGCCAGCATTACGTTTGGCCACCTGCAACAATAGCGCATCTTTTATTGGCCATAGAAATCATGTATGCTTTACTGCATGGAAGCGTCTAATCAACTTTAATTTATGGTTAAAGAGCCTTTCCTTATTTGAATACATATTGTCTTTATATACGCTACATACAAAAGATTGTGTTGTGCATAGGCTTAGTCAGTATTGAGTGCAACACTTTGTCTGGATCAAAAATACTATAGCCTTGTGCCTGGAAACGCCTGAAAAGAAGTCTTTAACGCAATGAATTTTAGGTCTGCGCGAATTGTTTTAATGAAAAGCTGTTCAAGTAGCATAGAGACAATCAAACTCCAATGTCACCTTCGCCGTAATAAGTGAAATGCCTGAGGTTGCACAAATATTCGTTACAGTGAAAAGAGTGGATTTGATTGGCCGATAAGGAAGGTCATCTGATCAGTAAATATATATATACGCTGTTTCCCCCCCCCCCCTCCTTTCTTTTTCTTTTCTTTAGATCTTTCCACTATGATTTTAGTGAGACCCTTACTGGAAGGCTTTAGTTTAATAGTTGCAAGTGGTTAGTTGACAAAATGGTGATTCATTTTGGTGACTAGACTGTTTGTAGGTGAAGTGAAAGACTTGAGATATCTTAATGACCTTTGCCGCTAAACGATGTAAGCTAAAGTGTCCTTTGCCTGGCGTAGAGGGTTGGTACTTGTATCAAACCATCATGTCGTAAAAGGATATGTCCTTTTCTTAGTTTGCCTTACACGTTTAAGTAAACTTTGCGTAGTTGTTGTCCCCTTCTCATCAGTTTGCCTTACACTCCCTGCAAACTTATGTGAAGTGTATGCTTCTTCCTTAGCTTGCTTAACACTCGCAGATTTTGAAAAGTTGGCACCCCTTTGGTTTGCCTTACACTCCCCGCAAACTTAGAAGCTTACACTGTAAGCTAAAAAGTTGACGACCCTTCGCAACAGTATGGGTATTGGTGCACACTCGTAGCGGTGTCGCCCGGCGTCCCCCAGAGGAATCAGCTTAATCTTTCTTTTCCATGCAAGATTCGTCTTGTGTGTAACTGTATTGATTATTCGACATCCACGGCTGAGGTGAAAACACCCGATGGGACGCCCCAGTTGGTTATTCTGTGGTACCAAAAATAACCCAGCAGTTATTTGCTGGTCGATTCCATTTGGGTAGTCTTATATAAGACTTTTTTTTTGGGCCATCATTGAGACAAACTTCCCCGTAGTTTGGCCTGGATACGCCTCTCTTTTTGTAAAAGAGGCTAACCAATGTGTCTCTAATCATCTTTAGCCTAGTTGTATATTCTAATGAATTAAAATAAATAAAACTTTACTTTACCTTCTATACTTTAAACTGTGAAAAAGCTTTTGTGAATACGTAACACTTTATAAAGTAAAATATTAAGAAGTAATGTGATGAAAGATAGATAATTCATATTGACACGGTGAGAGCTGCACGCTTACATCGACGGTATGAGGCTATGAATCATTAAAATTCGCTCTAAAAAGAGAAATATGATAATATGACGTAAGGACTACTACGTTGGAATAAACGTGTTCAATTAACCCGTTGTGAGAACAATACTACATACCCATCAACAGCTTTCATTAGTGAGTATCATGGATACGATATATTTCAATTGTGGTGCTTATCCCAGTGACCCCATGGTGCACAGCGCAAGAGACTTCTTGTTGAATGAAATCAAAGAAGTAATGGATTAAATTAAGAACCATTCATTGGATCAAGCCCGCAAAAAAAGGAAGTTTGATTGGCTGAATTATAGCTTTTGCACTATATTTGTTCTTCTTTTTCCCCACATCATTTTTACTTCCTTGTTTCCCTTTTCTCGACCTCTTTTCGTTATCGATATATATATTCTACCTGGACATACACACGCTTGATATAAGTTAACAACAAAATGACTTTGATGGTTAACGAGTTAAGTGAAAGTAATAGCACCGCCTCTCAGAGTAAATACAACTCCACCTCCTCATTGCAGTCGAACAGCAATGAGCATACTTTTCCGGAATCAACTCAATTCTACTTATCAGAAACACCTTCTGAAAGAGACAGTCGGATAAGAGAACTGTTCAATACATTGGATAAAGACAAGACTGGATTACTCGACAGCACAGCTATTCAAAGAGGCTTCACTGCCATGACTCACCTCCCTGCCCGTACCAAATATGCAAACGAGCTTTTATCTCGTTGTGACACTTCCCACGATGGATTAGTGGATTACGAAGAATTTAAGACTTATGTAAATGATAAGGAAAATGAATTATGGCACCTCTTCAAGAAATTAGATAGAAGCGGTGAAGGACAATTAGATCCTGCAGACCTACAAATTGCACTAAAACGAGCGGGAATGGAAATAGAAGAGGAGGATGTCGTTGATTTTATGCAACTCATGGATGTTGGTAAGTTGTTCAATCTTCAGGGAAATTGTGTATCTATGTACTGAATTATTATATGCAGACGGAAACGGATATATAGATTTCAAGGAATTCAAGGACTTTCTTTTGGTAAAGTAGTAACAGAAAGAAATCGTAAAGCAGCGTTATTCATTGTTCTTCTATTGTAATAGCTTTTACCTCAAACAAACATGAGCGAAATGTATAGATATTATCAATCGGAAACCCAACTTAATTACGACGCTGAAGTCGTTATTCCCTACACGGACGAAACAGCCTACAACGCCTTCAAGTATCTGTTAGCGGGAGGAATTGCAGGAGCTGTCTCAAGAACATGTACAGCCCCATTCGATAGATTAAAAGTATATTTGATTACCCACAGCGGAACACCAGAGAACCCCCTTACTTTTTTCAGTGCCGTGAGGTCGATCTACAATCATGGTGGATGGAGAGGGTTCTTTGTAGGAAACGGGCTCAATGTCATGAAGATTATACCTGAATCAGCGATTAAATTTTACTCGTACGAGTCTTGCAAACAATTATTTGCCAATATTCTGCATTGCGAGGATAAAGACTCTATTCCAACGAGTGCTCGGTTTGCTGCTGGTGGTATGGCGGGCATATGTGCGCAGTTTTCCATTTACCCCGTCGAAACCTTAAAGACTCGTATTATGACTCATCAAGTCTCATCTTCCACGGCCAACAATACCAACATCAGTAATAGTAGTAGCAAAAAACCAACTTTTGCCATGTCTTCCAATCCAAGATTATCCGCGGCTTATTCTACCGCTGTCGCAACAAGTAGAAATGCAGCAGGTATGTCGAGTTCAGTCATCAAAGAGACAGCAAAGGCAATGTACGCCAAAGGAGGAATAAAGGCATTTTGGCCAGGATTGGTAATTTATGATTTGTATTCCATTGCTAAGCAAAGAAAAAAAAAAGTGCTTAACCCGAATATCTCCCAAATAGACGCTTGGATTGATTGGTGTCTTCCCATATCAAGCGATGGATCTAGGTAAATATTTATGAATGTGACATCATTTGAGAACCATCCATGTATTCACAAACCTCATTTAGGAATTTATGAGACTTTAAAGCTTTCTTACCTTCAGTACAGTCAAGGAGACTACAATGACGATGGATCACAAAAGCAACCTAATGTATTTGTATTGTGGGCTTGCGGTATGATTAGTGGTACTATAGGTGCTACTAGCGTGTATCCTTTGAATGTCATTCGCACCAGGTACGTTTTTATGGTTGCATGTTCTAGAATAAACTCTAAAATTTGTTCAAACGTTCTAGATTACAAGCGCAGGGCACTTCGGGTCATCCCCGCACGTACAAGTCTCCATGGGAGGCAGTTCAGGTCACATTTCAACAGGAAGGACCGAAGGGCTTTTATAAGGGACTGGGTCCCACACTATTAAAGGTATGTATACACCGATGAGAAAACAGAAAAGTTGTCTCAGCGACTAACATATTTTGTATACAGGTCGTACCAGCCGTCAGTTTAAGTTATGTAACTTACGAATGGAGTAAGCGAGAGCTTGGCCTTTCATAAAGACTCCACTACACACATATAAATAGTAATAATGTACATATATCATCACCCACTCTCATTTCATACAAATTATTCCATAGTAACCATTTTACATACTAAATGGGCATTACCCTTTCTTTTTATATTTCCATAACCCAAGTTACATACATAATAAACCAATCCTGTTTACATAATGACATGCGTCTATTTTTCTTACACTCAGGGCCGCAGAGGTTAATAGCTACCCTTCTTTTTTTTTTGGCTTTCATTGATGAAAATCAAATGAAAATCCTCCAGGTGTTTATCGCAAGAAAGTTTTATACGATGATTTTTTTCAGGGATTACAATCACCGCCAAGTCAATTTTATATCATGCGCCAAGCATTTGTAACTGCTTTTTTCTTTTTCTCTTTTTGTTTTAATTTTCATTACACATATCATGATAGGTAAGATCGCCCCTTTATTATCCAATGCAATGCAATTAATTCATACATTATCTTTATAGACAAAGTACCCAAAGAAGAGCCTCTGTAAGTAACTCAATCCATTTCAAAGTGCTTTCTAGCTAAAATTGGTATTTTCTTTTTTTTTTTGTAGCGATTTGCCGCCTCCTTATTCCCCCACCCAAGAAAACGAAACATCACAATCACCTCATACATCACCACCAGACTACCATACAATTCACGAACAACTAGGCTACTTGGAAGCAACGACTTCTGTGTCATCATCCTCCACACATATCAAGCAAGAGCCCGTATCAGATCAATGGGTCAATCGAACCAACATAAAAGGAAAACAACGTGCAGAAAGTAGTAGTAGTAATGGCCATGGCTTATTTGATGATATACGCTATGACCCGCGTCGAGGCCCTATTGGTAACATATTTAACATAGCTGAAAGATTTGTGGGAAACGCAGCTAATGCAGCTAACGTGGCTATAGGAGCGCCACCGTCTCCATCACCAGCCGAATTCGGTAACAATATCGCTCGTTCTGCTACCCTGATGGCCAATAATGCCTCTAGAGCAGCTATGGGCTATGTAGAAAATATCATGGGTGGTCAGTCCAGCAGAAGAGAGGAGAGAGAAGAACGAAGAGAAGAGAGAAGAGAAAAAAGAGAAATCAAAAGAGAACAAAAGAAGGAAAGAAGAGATTGCAAACGAGGAGGATCAAGTCGTCGTCACTCTGATGGAGCAAGTAGCGGCAGCTGTAGTAGTAGTGGCAGCGGTGGCAGCAATAATGGTTTGCCTTATTTGATGATATACGCTATGACCCGCGTCGAGGCCCTATTGGTAACATATTTAACATAGCTGAAAGATTTGTGGGAAACGCAGCTAACGTACACACTGTGGCTATAGGAGCGCCACCGTCTCCATCACCAGCCGAATTCGGTAACAATATCGCTCGTTCTGCTACCCTGATGGCCAATAATGCCTCTAGAGCAGCTATGGGCTATGTAGAAAATATCATGGGTGGTCAGTCCAGCAGAAGAGAGGAGAGAGAAGAACGAAGAGAAGAGAGAAGAGAAAAAAGAGAAATCAAAAGAGAACAAAAGAAGGAAAGAAGAGATTGCAAACGAGGAGGATCAAGTCGTCGTCACTCTGATGGAGCAAGTAGCGGCAGCTGTAGTAGTAGTGGCAGCGGTGGCAGCAATAATGGTTTGCCTGGACAAAGCACAACAGCTGATTGCGATAATACTGAGCGATTGGAGATCATCAAGTCTAACACCATGTTGACATTAGACGAAAGTTGGTCAGGACGTGAATGTCATTTGAAGACAAGCAATGGTCTTTTGACTGTACGTGGATCCCTCAGTGCAAGTAAATCCATTCAATTAGAAAGTTCCAATGCCACACTCACGGTGGAAGGTCAGATACTAGCGGGCGATAAAGTCCAAATTCGCACAACAAATGGACAATTTATTGTTCGTGGTAACTCTGTTGTTGCAAAAGAATTGGATGTACAAGTCAGTAACGCACCACTTCAGTTCAGCAGCTTCATCCAAGCCAAAAGAATTTACCTGAAGACGAAAAATGCGCCAATCACAATGGGCAATATCTCTATGGGAGCTGAACTTTATGCAAAAACTTCAAACGCGCCTATCGAAATTCATATTGTTGAAATTGGAAGCAGTTCTGCCAAGATTGAAGTGGAAAGCTCTAACGCTCCTGTCAATGTGTACGTGCCAAGCACTTTTTCTGGGTATTTCTCTGTGAAGTCAAATATGGCAGGCTCAGCCAATGTGGTGGCGAAATCAACTGAGCAATCCATGATTGAATACCAAGTTGATGAAAGATCCAAGAAACAAGGTACTTGTAAGAACTTTGGAAACAAGTCAAGTATTGAAATTAGCATCAAAACATCAAATGCTGCTGCAACTTTATACATCTAATAGTGTGGAATTGCCATTTATGTCATAGTGGTTTTAAGGAGCAGCACGGTTATATAACTTGCTCTCTCTTTTTCTTTTTTCTACTTTTTTTTCTCTCTCTTTCTTATCTTTCATCATGTCTAGTAATAATCCTAAATCATTTTATAATCAAGCTGGTACATTTTTTCATTTTGCATTCTTATTTAAACCATATTTACCAGAACAATAAACGAATATTTCTTTTGTCTTATCTAGATTATAGTGGTGGTAGCGGTAGTGGTGCGTATCGTCCATCGGCTCCTCCTTCTCACGTAGTACATAAACCTGATGAAATATCCTCTGCTGATTTACAACCGCCACCTCCTTATTCACCGGGTGGTAGTAGTGCTAGGAAGAGCTCTGATAGTAATACCTATGGAAGTACTATTAATGAACAGCAGCAAGGTTTACTTGGGCAGTCGTCCTCTTTTGGAAATGCGAGAAGCAAACCAGTGCCTCAAAATGGTGAGTGGCCCTTATTTGTTATATATTATGCATGCGTTTTCTCACCTGTAATTTTTCCAAGCAGCAGCAGCACCCGTGTATATTAATCAATCATCCAACCCACATCAAGAATATCATCCTTCTCAACAAAACACTTTACCAGTCGCTTGGAGCAGTTCTAATGGTGACCCAGGGTGTTGTAGAAACTGGTGCAAGTACATTTTTGCAGCAATTTTAATCTGGTTGGTCTATTTAAAGTACGGTGGATATATTTTCCCGCATAACAAAGGACATCACGGTTCCACGTGTCCCAGCGATGCTTTGACTTGGAACGACGTGCCTCGCATGATTGACTTTGATCGAAACGTAGAAGTCATCGTAAAAGGTTATGTTTCCGGTGGTGCTGTTGTTGTTACCCCTTTGGAGGACAGACACGGAGGCACAATTAATACAGATGTCACATTTACGCCATCGTCCCTACAAAAGCAAATGACGTATGATGTACAGCAGGTGTCTGACACAACCCGTTTAATTTTGACAATGCCAGAGGAGTTGGATGATAACAATGAGGAGTGTATCAATCTTAACATGGAAATAAGGTTACCTTACTCTGCTGATCTTCTTCGTCTCAGTGTGCATAACGTGGATGTATCCGTGTATCCATTTGTCAAAGACGTTGAATCTGTAGATATCCAAAATTCCAATGGAAATATCAGACTGGATCGATGGACGGGTAAAAAACTCAAGCTGAGCACAAGCAACGGAGGTATCAAGGTGGGTAGATTGATCGCAGATGAGTCTATCTATTTAAGTACCTCTTCAGGGGAGATCATCATGTCCGAAAATATTGAAGCCAAGAACAGAATTGACATCCAAGATTCAAATGGCCCTGTCAAAGCTTTAGGTGGATCGATACAAGCAGACGACACAGTCAAGATTGATACTTCAAATGGTGTGATTCACCTGGGCAGTGTATTGTCGGATCATGTTTTATTGAAAACATCCAATAGTGGCATTCTTGTAGATTACATCAAGTCCAAAGAACAGGTGGTTGCCCATACATCAAATGGCCCAGTTGCTATTTCTGTTGCTGGAGAGAAAAACAATAAGATTACAGCACAGACGTCAAGCAGTCCGATCAATCTTCACGTAGTATGTATTTAAATAACAGGGTAGGGTTGTGAAAAGTACACTGACTCATGTGCAATACTTAGACAAAGGAATTCGAAGGTCACTTTGTGATGAGCACGTCAAATGGTGCAGTCACTATTGACAATGAAGATGACATAGAATATCAAGATAACTCAAATCATTTGAAACGAGGTGAAAGAAGAGGTTATGGAAATAAAGGGGATCTCAGTGTCACAAACAGTAACGCAGATGTGAATGTCTCTTTTGATATCTAAATTAAAATAAAAAATAGCAACACTTTTATTCTTCAAAATTGATTATATATACATTATGAGAGAGGCAGAGTTTTTTTTTTTTACAATCGTTCAGGATCGCTATTCATGGGTTCATCCTCATCTTCAACATATTCAGGCGCTGCAATTGCCGTCTCCTCTTCTTCTCCATCCTCTTTAGGCACTTTTCTATTAGCATTTCCCATTTGCTCCAAATTGTCTCTCTTCTTCTCTGCGGCAGCCATGACGCCTTTGGCTGCACGAGGCTCCATTTCTTCAAAAGTCTGCCATACGTATTGCTCTAAATCTTTAGCTCCTGGTAAATCTTGAATTAAGCTTGCTATAGTGGGATGTTTGAACCCGTAATAATCAGGGCCACTAGCAGAGTTGGAGTGTTCGCGGTGTCTGATTTCATTGGATCGACGTACAACGACTGTCCATGCTCCTGTGGCAGAGTTGGCAATAATGGGCTCGTCGGGCATGTCTGCAGCAACCAGATGGAAACGAGGTGAATCACCACCATCGATGATGGTAGAAGTGATCACTGTGTTGCTATTAGGATCGAGCATACTAGGGTATGTTCTACATACAAAAAAATTGAGCAACCATTCTATCATAAAGTGAATTAACAATTTACCTGCTTACTGTATATCCCACAGGGAAAATATATCTTTCATTATGAAAGCTGGGTCTATCCGTGATGATGGTACCCAAATTCAAAACCGTCAATACTCCGATCTGCTGAGGAAGTTTTGGATGTCCATCCTAGTGTGTACGTAATAATCAGGGCCACTAGCAGAGTTGGAGTGTTCGCGGTGTCTGATTTCATTGGATCGACGTACAACGACTGTCCATGCTCCTGTGGCAGAGTTGGCAATAATGGGCTCGTCGGGCATGTCTGCAGCAACCAGATGGAAACGAGGTGAATCACCACCATCGATGATGGTAGAAGTGATCACTGTGTTGCTATTAGGATCGAGCATACTAGGGTATGTTCTACATACAAAAAAATTGAGCAACCATTCTATCATAAAGTGAATTAACAATTTACCTGCTTACTGTATATCCCACAGGGAAAATATATCTTTCATTATGAAAGCTGGGTCTATCCGTGATGATGGTACCCAAATTCAAAACCGTCAATACTCCGATCTGCTGAGGAAGTTTTGGATGTCCATCCTCATCTCTATCAATAGGTTGAACACGACGCGTTTTCAAAACAAGTTTCGATGTCTTTGATCGCTTGGGTGCAGTTGATGTTGGTAAAGTGACTTCATGATCATTATTATGGTAATTAAAAGTAGAGGTATGTGTTACAGGTGTTGATTGTTGACGGGGTTTACTGCTTTGCGCTAAACGCTTTAATATCTTGGGTTTCGTATAAATGGAAGTAGTGGACGTTGTGACTATAGAATTTTCAAAGTGTTAGCAATAGCGCGAGATATACAAAGTTGTTATATTACCATCCAAATCGTCATCGGTATCGGATAAGTCGCTGTATAAATCACTGTCGCTATCGTCCGACATACGATTCGAGCTCTCTATACGACCAATATTATCTAACAAAAGGCTAAAATGCTATGATAAGAATGACGTTATAAAATACTGTAAAATAATCAACTTACTTTCTCTCAAATGTGAGAGTACGAATTTTCTTTTTTGCATGAATATAGTCCCTGTTCATGGCAGCGTTTAGCTAGAAAAGCAATTTTTATTAGCTGCAAGTTCCAACTTTTTGATGGATGCGTGTAGTATTACTTCGGTTATCTCTTTCATCTTGCGCTTCAACTGCTTGTATTCTAACTCTAAAGGAGACTCGGCGGTGGCTGCCGTCGTCGTCGTGGTGAAACTGCCTTCCATATCGCTCTTTCTTGAGGATTGCGCTGCCGACGTATTTTGCTGGTGATAATGTTGATGATTTGGTGACACTGAAACCATGGGGTGATCGTTCAAGGGGGATAATGGATTTGTCATATTTTCTTGAAAGAAAGAAGAGAAAAGAAAAAAATGTAAAAAAAAAGTGTGTGAAAAGGGAAAGAGGAGGGGCGAACATGACTGCTACGATCTACAAATTTACTGGGTCGAATAATATTTTTTCTTACGGACGGTGAAATAAACTGAATTATAAATATTGGAGGGAAGACCTCAGATTGGTATCTTGACTTTCACTATTGCATCTTCTCTGGAAAACCTTGAGGTTGAACTGCTTAATACAGTCAAACCTATGGAAATTAGCGTTTTCACTAAAGTAATTGTCACTTTCATAAAAATGATTGGATGAGAGGCCAGAAGAATGTGGGTTGGTGACTATAAAGACACAGAAGAGACCCCACAGGAAATCTGAAGAAACAGTGGCCCTGAATCAAGGCTTAATAGAGCATAAATAGAATAGAAAAAAATTGATGACACGGTAAACTTTTTTGTTTTACAGATTAAATCTGCATTTCTTCAGGCGTACATGATATCTCGGCCGCTTATATAAATGTATGTGTTTATGTACTACGTACATAGGGTAAAAAGCGATGGAATAAAGGTGAGGGTAGTTAAAACTTAAGAGACGTCTCCATCTTCTTGGGTTTGCGTGCATTCATGACGGTGTTCATTTTATTAATGTTTGGTGAGGGTATTTTACACTTCAAAGATGAGCTGTCCTTCTACGTACTGCAGTACATAGAACTCATCTTCTAGGAACGCGATATTATAAACCAGCACATACATAATTGCTCTTTTCGTCCTAGCACAAACCTATATCCAAACAGAATATCTTCATAATGCCCATACAACAGAGTAATCTTTTAAAAATACAATTATTCTTTTATTGAGAATTGTTATACACACATTAAAAACCTTCGACACGTTCTTGGATCTTGAGTAAATCAGAAAAGATACCATAAGCAGTGGGAGGACCACCAGCACCAGCACCCTATTATTGGAACAGATGAGTAAAAAAATCCCAAACAAAAATAAAATACATTTCTTTACCTGAACAATGACACCGTTAGGGAAGTACTTGGTGGTGAACTTGATGATGTTGTCACTGCCTTGGAGACCAGCAAAGGGATGAGTAGCGGGGTATTTCATCAATTTTACACCGCTGTTACCCTTAGGGTCGACAACACCAACATAACGCAAAACCTTACCCTCAGCCTTAGCTTCCTCATTTAACTTGGCGAAATGATCATCGAAACTGGGTAACTTGGACATGAATTCGTCAGCGGTTGCAACGGTTCTGAGGGACTCAGGTACGATATTTTCGACATCCAAGGTTGACAAATCAAGGTCTAAGCCAGCTAAACGACCACAGATTGTAACCTACATCTCAAATTCATCAGTCATTTTTCTTTAATGAATACTGCCTGTTATTGTCTTACCTTACGAGCGACATCCATACCATTCAAATCGTCTCTTGGATCAGGTTCGGTGTAACCAAGATCCTTGGCGATCTTGACAATCTCGGAGAAGGTACCCTTGGAGGGACCGGAGGATGTGGTAGAGTAGTTGTTGAAAAGGTAGGAGAGAGTACCGGAGAAGATACCTTCAATGGAGATAATTTCATCACCGGTCTTGACAAAGTCAGTGAGGGTGGATAAAACGGGGAGACCAGCACCAACAGTGGATTCATGGTAAGTCATAGGAGTGCGACCATTTCCACTGTAGTTGGCGGACAGTAAATGAATCTCCTTGAACAAAGGAAGAGGACCTGAGAAAGCCTTCTTGTTGGGAGTAACAATGGAAAGGTTTTGCTTTAACCAAGAAGGGTACATGTTGGCAATACCTTCAGAGGCAGTACAATCAACAATGACACCGTGTTCAGGAGACTTGGCCATATACTCAATTAACTTTTGTAAATCGGGCTTGACACCGGATTTGTTGAGTTCTGACTCCCAGTTGGCAAGTTTAAGAGGGGTGTATGCGTCGTCAGAAAGGTGCATAGCATCAATGTTGGCAATAGCAACAACCTTCAAACGCTTGCTACTTGAGCTAGTAGCGTGAAGTTGAGCAATGACCTCGGATCCAACAAAACCACAACCAACAATACCAACGTTTACCATTTTAATATCTTTTGTATAGTAAATAGATGAAAGGAAATGAAGAAAAGTGAGCAGATTTCGCGTTTTAAACAACCCAAAAAAACGTCACTGAGGGTTTCACATTTCTATTGGGTCCAAGGCCGAATATGATTCATGCTTGTTATCGCTATCCATCTATTATCTGATTGGACAATAAAATTACACATTACTAATTCTTCGGGTTCCTGAAGGTAATACATGTGAAAAAACCATCTATGTGAATTCCTGGAGCACTCTGTTTTCAATGGAATAGCGACTGTAATCAAAAATCGTGAAGAGCGTACTATAATGCGCGTTGTTCCTCGTTTTTAGCAAAGATTTGTCTTGCAAGGTTTCAGTACAGGGGACTTGATTTCTAGAAACAATAAACTTCCAATGAAATGTGTACCTGATCGAGCATTTGACGTGTACATACTTTCTCATGCTTTTGTCGCCCTAATGATATCTTGAAGGTATACATAGTTTGCTCTTTTATTAAATTAATATTTATCTTAAATAAATTCTTGATATGCTTCATGCAGTAACAAGATCAAAATTGTTCACTCTCTTTAGGAGTGTAGTTCTGACTGTAATTGATTGACAAGTCTGTGTATGCGAATGTGTGACAAAACTATTAGTTTATAATACAATACTACAATATAAAAAAAAAAAAACTCTACTTACCTAATCAACTGGTCGTTTTCATCACGATGAGCGACGCATCCCTTCTTCATATCTTCGATGAGTGCTTCGTTGTTGTGTGCCAACGTTTCCCAATGAGTTATTTTGTCCTGTAATTTAGAGGATTGCTTCTCATACTCAATGATTTTTGACTATTGCAAAACAAAGCTGTCAATAGGATGCAAAAAAAGGTGCGATTATTCTATATTTAACACTTGAAGGGAATAACTCACCTCGTATCCTAAGATGTCCCTTTCGTATTTATCAATAGTGGAGTTGGTTTCTGCGTTCAATTTCTCAATCTCTTTTTGCTTGGATGCAACCAATGCTTTAACGCGATATGCATAATCCTCCAACTCTTGATCCTTGGTATCGACAACGACTTGGTATTGTTTGTGCATAGTCTCTATTTCTTTACGATGTTGTTCAGCAATTGAAACTAATCTGTCCTCATTGATGTGGGACTTGGTAGGCGTTGTGGGGGGTGTGGCGGCTAATCGTTGCTCAAGGCCCACAATGGTTTTGCGCAACTCGGCTACAGCGTTTGCTTTTTCTTGGCCCAACCGATTGAGCTGAGTTTCATGCGCCTCTTTACTCTCTCTCAACCTCTCCTTCATCTCTTCGAGCTCCTTTTGCTTTACATCGATACGATTCAAACACTCTTGATGGATATGCTTAATGGGATCATGATTGACAATACCATTGACCGAAGTGTTGATATCATCACGGTTCGATGAGGTAGTGGGTGTAGACTTGGCTGTATGCTCTAATCGAACTGTGGCAGCCTCTAAAGAATTCTGCAAGGTCTCCACTTGGAAAAGCAAATCCTCGATTTGATTGGATTGTTCTTCAACCTGACCTTCCTTATCTTCGGTTGTTTTGTGTAATTCCTCAATCTCGAGAGTATGTTTCTCAATAAGTTGATCTAATTCTTGCTTATGAGCAGACTCCTTTCTTGATAATTCGTCGTGTAACTGGTCCACTTGTTGCTGGGCGAATCTCGTCTTTTCCAGCCACGCTTGCGCTGTATCATCATTACCACTTTGTAACTGTCTGATCTCTTCTCTATGTCTACGTTCCAAAGACTCGGTCGTTTGTTGTGATTGACGCTTCAAATTCTCTAAAGCATTCGATGTTGCAACAAGCTCATTTTCCACTTTACGTGCATGACTCGATGTCTGTGCCTCTTCCATAGCAGCGATTTGTTTTTTGAGATCAGCTATCACTGCTTCCTGTTCCTTTTTAAAGTTTTCATGCATGGTTTGCTCTTGCATTAACTGTTGCACATAAGTTGATTTCTCCTTTTCCAACTTGTCAAGCTCAACTTGATGCTGATTTTCGTAGGTCGTCTTCAAATCCTTCATTTGCTTCTCAAAATCGATATTCAAGGCTTGTATTTCATACTGCAGTTTCTGCTCTTGCGTTTCTAATAGCTTTTCCATTTCCGATTTATGTTTATTTTCCGTAGCATCCTACAAAGGAAAGAAAGAAAAGTTTAATTTAATGTGATCAATTTCAATTATAACTGTCAGTATACCATTTCGAGGCGAAGTTTGACCTCATTTTCATCATTTCCGCTATTTTCCTGTCAACTCCGGATTAACTATAAAACTTCCTTTTTCCTTTTCTTATTTCAACTTACCGAGGCTTTCTTTAACTCTTCAATTTCTTCTTGAAGTTTAGAGATCTTTTCTTCATTCTAAACAATGTAATTTTAAGTTTGAAAGCGTGTACGACAATAAGTATTAGATTAAATACCTCTGATTGCAATTTGGATTCAGTTTCTTTTAATTTATCAATTTCTTCCTGTTTCTCTTTGAGTTGAGCCTCTTGTTTATCCAACTAAAAAAAGGGACGAGTATATTAGTTTACATTATATTATGCTAACTTTAGTGTGTACGTTACGTACACACTTGCAGTTTCTGCTCTTGCGTTTCTAATAGCTTTTCCATTTCCGATTTATGTTTATTTTCCGTAGCATCCTACAAAGGAAAGAAAGAAAAGTTTAATTTAATGTGATCAATTTCAATTATAACTGTCAGTATACCATTTCGAGGCGAAGTTTGACCTCATTTTCATCATTTCCGCTATTTTCCTGTCAACTCCGGATTAACTATAAAACTTCCTTTTTCCTTTTCTTATTTCAACTTACCGAGGCTTTCTTTAACTCTTCAATTTCTTCTTGAAGTTTAGAGATCTTTTCTTCATTCTAAACAATGTAATTTTAAGTTTGAAAGCGTGTACGACAATAAGTATTAGATTAAATACCTCTGATTGCAATTTGGATTCAGTTTCTTTTAATTTATCAATTTCTTCCTGTTTCTCTTTGAGTTGAGCCTCTTGTTTATCCAACTAAAAAAAGGGACGAGTATATTAGTTTACATTATATTATGCTAACTTTACTTTAAGGACGTACTTGTTCTTTCATGACTTGAACTTCGTGCAGAGAGTCTAAGCCAGCGGGAGATGAAACTCTTTTATTAGCGACGGTTGACCCGTTAGGTGATCCTCCTCCACCGACATGAACTGAAGATCGACGAGCTAAAGGCGAGACAGTGGACGATCTTTGAGTCGAAGGAACGATTGATCGACGATTAGGCGAAGGCGAAGTGGGTGAGGTGACTGAGGACAAGACTTTGGTGGTGCGATCGACTTTGACTGGAGCGGGTGCTACTTTTCTGGGCGGAGCAGAAGGTGAAGTTCGAGTCTTTGAAACAGATGGCGATGAAGGCTTGACTGTTGTGCTTGGACGACGATTCAACGAAGGTGTCGTTGTTGTTCTTGGTTTCGGTGTAGGGGTTGCTGTTCCTGGCGGGATTGTCGCATCCCCGGTTTTGATTCCCAGCTCTGACAATAAAGATTTTCTTTTTGTTGTAGAAGCTGCTCTTCCAACACCAGTGGTAGGAGGTTTATCGGTCATAAGGCTTCAGTTACGTAAGAGAAAAAAGAAGCAAAAGCAGTGAAGAAAAGAAAGTTAGAAAAAAAAAAAGAAGCAACTGGTGAAAAAAAAGGGGAAAGCTTAAAAGTAAAAATAAATTGGTGCTACATCGCATATCTTACTCTATGAAAGAAACTCTGTGACCTATTTGGGCATGTGTACACGGTTACATTATATTTAGAGTCAAAACTTGCAGTTGAGCGTCCAATCTACCATTTAAATAACCTTGCTGTCACTGTTCATGTTTGTGCGAACAATAAAGAAAGTTTCTTGACGATAGAAGAGTATTATCCAGTATTACTTTAGCGAGCGTATGCATCATGGATTTTAAAGGAGTTGCGAGAATTATTTCTTTTTTTTAGTCTCAAACAGGTTGACTTCTCTCTTATAAATCCTTCGGTTTTACAGTCGTTCCAGCGCCAAAGGGGGGTTTTTGAAAAAAAAGGGCGCACTGCAGGGAAAAATATTAGAAAAGATTAAAATTGATTGGATAATACTTGATTTTGATTAGAGTTTCTCGAAATCGAATGAAAAAGTTGTGACATGATACGTCAACAAAAGTGATATTACAATCATAATAGTATCAAATCTAAACCAAATTCAATGCAATTGAAAAGATTTAAATTCGTTAGCTTATCATTTACCATGTCATTGATTGAAGGATGATATATACACCATTTCTTATGATAATGCAATGTAATGAAAAAGATCAAAATTGATTAGATAATAATATTGCACAAATCACCTTTGAGCTATGAGAAAGATTTTTTCCTATATAAAATGAAATGTTTTTAAAGTTTATAAATGCATGCACTTTACTTTGATTGTATCTGTCGATCAAGCTAGTGTATATGAGCAAGAAAGAAAAACCAGCGAAATTTATACCAATACTGGTTGAGCTCTTCAATATTAATATTAGCAGAGAACTACACAAAAGATTTATATTTTTACGTAGGGAGAGCGTGAACGGTGTGATTTTTTTTTGGGCACTTATTTTGGATTCTTCAGATGTGGTTTGACCCTCTAAATATGTATGGACATTATTATGAGAATACCTTGAAATAGTTCTCTACCTTGGACTTTGTATGTACGTATTGCTTTAAGTCTTTTTTTTTTTGAGCTCAATATTGAAAATCAACAGGAGGATTAGAAAAAGTAAAGTGCACATATTCATTATCATTACAATTACTCTTTGTGTTAATCAAATATCAATATGTAAAGCTGTTATCTTCTCATAGAGATTTCTAATTTATACTCTAAAAACCAATCAAAGTACACACTTATTTACGATTACCAAACCTCTCAAGGGAAAGAAAGGGGAGAGATGAGCTTTTATTTTGTGTTCATAATAAAAATAAAAAAAAAATGATTTAAATCCCTTCGCGAATCCTTTGTGTTACATCATACACTGTTCGGTTAGTGAATACCTGCTGAGGGTATTTCTCCCTCAAGCAGGTGACGATGTCTGTGACTGGAACACCATCTTCGATTAATCGTTTGACTGTTTTGAATTGCTCCTCAGTCAATTGACGTTGATGAGCTATCGATTTAAAGATTGTGTCGTTGGTCCGGTGGTTGTGCTCGTTGTTCCTGGGCTTTATGTGGAACACACGTACAAATCCTCCGCCCCCAAGTTTGTTCTTTTTACTGTGAATGGTCCATAGGAACGGGCAGTTGCATTTTCCAGAGTCTCTATTTAATATTCTTGGAGCATTACCGTGTTCTGGAGGATTGCCGTACCTGTGGCATTGGATCTTGCCATAAGTTCGGATGTTTTCTTCTTTATTAGTCGTCGAGGATGAGATAACTGCCTCTACAAAGACAGTTGCCAGATGCTTTTTAGCCTTCTCGAAAGCTTCTTCAAACGAATTGTATGTATCCAACTTGAGGAATAAAGGAGGATCGACTGAGAAGCTTCCTTCAATATTGGTATCAATAAGGTTGTGATTGCTCATATTGTGCGTATTGAGAGACGATGAAATGTGTATTGTAAAATAAGAAAAAAAAAGTAATGAGACAGCTGTAGAATTACTTCGAGACTATATTTATATGATTTCTTCATCATAAGATAAAAGATTGCAATCTGCCAGAGTTGACATATTGTCTTCCTTTTTGGTAAGGTGAATCAGAAATGATCAAAGTAGACTTTTAAAAGGAGTTTCGTTTTTTTTTTTTTTTTGGGATATCAGTGATAGATTCTCTATGATATGAGATGTCTATACATACCATAGAGTTTTAAAGCATCTATATACAGTACAGACTTTTAATCACAAATGATCAAAGTAGACTTTTAAAAGGAGTTTTTTTTTGGAATATCAGTGATAGATTCTCTATGAAATGAGATGTCCATACATATGTATGGCAGCATTAATAACAATAAAATTGAATAAAATTTTGTATAAAAACCAAGTGGTCTCATTCTTATTAAAGTTAATCCATTAGGTAATCCCGTAAATCCCATCCATATTGATTAAATTTCATTGTGTTATAAAGAAACCACCATTTTCATTATAAAATACCATCGCATGAAATTGATTAGATCTTTAAAAATTCTGACCATTTTAATGTGAGCATCAATTCCAATCTTTTCTAATATTTTTTCCCGCAGTGGCGGATAATAAAATCTCAAAGGGCGGTTTTTTTTTCTCAAAGGGCGCTTTTCAATTATGCAAAAGGCGGCTTATTTTTTCCTCAAAAGTCGGTTTCTTATATTCAAAGTTCGTTTATTTTGAAATTAACAGTATTTATAACAGTTCACCACGTAAGCAGATAGGAAAACAATTTATAGAGTGCTGAGCGAATGTTTGGAGGTGCTTAGGAGGAACACCGTTACAAGCTTCAGCAATTCGAGTTGTCAAGTCCTCAGTAGCTTCGAATTAAATTTCGCTTGACCTTATTTTTGACAATTGCCCAAAATTGCTCTATTGGATTAAGCTCGGGGGAGTAAGGAGGAAGGTAGATACTTCTGTATCCTCTTTCAACTATCATTTCATCAATTTGGGCCGCTGTATGAATGGGTGCATTATCCATTACAATATAGTAGCCTTTCAGTTCGGGAAAATAATCCATTTCATCCATGGTTTTTTCAAGAAACTTCAGGAAGTGGCCAGTGACAGTACCTTTCGACCTTTTCTTTTGAGCTGATGCTTTCCTTTTACGATTGCTAAAGTCAATTTTGACTCGTTTCGAGGTTTCCTCTTGGGGATTTCGAAGCTCCATAGCAACAACAAGCTTTCAGTACAGTATGAGAAACAGCTCTGCCAGTGGGAGTATTAATGACAGCTGGCTTTCCTTTTACCGCCCATCCACTAGGCGGTCTCATGTTAATATTAAATCCCGACTCATCGACAAAAACATAATTTTCCAAATAGTTCATGTCCGTTTCACTCCATTTGAGGACCCAATCCTTGCGTTGTTGGATTTTGGTTGGATTATTTCTAGCAGCTGGTTGGGTTGTCAGTTTTTTGAAGGAAAGATTGCATTCAGTTCTCAAGAATTTATGTACAGTGCTCTTCTGCAGGCTAAGATCCGAGAATTTTTGTGTGAGAAAGTCCATTGCATCAACTATTCGTGCTTCTGGCCGTTCGTCGTAAAAATCCAGAAGCTGAAGTTTGTGCTTATCATCTAGTTGTGGTTTTGGTCTATTAACCAAATTAGTTTGCTTCTCAAAAATATTCCAGTCCTTGTCCTCTTTGAGTTTTTTGGCCCATTTTTGTGCTGTTCGGTCGTTTATACCGCCTGCGAGACGCCCGGATTTAGCTGCATTGAACAGCTTGATTCTGTTATAATACACAAATAGAAGCTTTTGCTCATTAGAGTATTTATTATAACTCTTTTTTTGATTTTTAACTGTGGTTATAACATCCTCCATATCAATATCAAAATTTTTTGGGTCCTCGTCAACCGATATCTGTCCACTTTCTTGCTTTTCGCAATACTCTCTTATACGCGTTAAAGTTTTTAAATGGAAAGGAGTAACTTCTTCGTCCCAATCCATAGCATCATTTCCCTGCTCATCGACCATTCTGCCTTGGCCGTCTTCATAATAAAAACGAGTAGTCATCTTATAAAAAAAACCGCCCTTTGAGATTTTTGTCTACGGGTGACTCTTATAAAGAGATTTTCCAAACGTCATCATTAATGTTACCCAATCAAATTATTCTGGGGTAATTGAAAAGGGTCATCCCTTCCTCAACTTTCATTCTTCCATTATCGACTTCAAATCCTTTCACAACATCAATGTGCATTACAAAAACGTATTGATATGCTGCTTTCTCCAGTAGGTAAATATTCTCTCAAACCTTGCTTATTTCAAACTTATTTCAAGTGCACTAAAATAACACCTTCTGAAATTCTGTTTGTCAACAGTAATTTTAAAACGATGTGATCTTTAGGAAGAGTAATGAAATTGTAGGAACTACAGGACACTTCATGTTCTTGCTTTCAAGAGGTGTTGGACCATTCTGTTTGCTATAATGATGTCCAAACTTGAATAACTTGAAAGTGTTGCATTCTTTGACGTATGGAGTTTTCAACAGTGACTTATTAGTTTGACTTGGTAAATTGTCCGATAGTTTTACTTTCCTTCTTTTCAGGTATACTAATCAAACGGTGCAAATTTCTTTAGGATTGCGAGCCAAGATATGGATATCAACAAAATCTTAGCAGTGGGATGTCGGATTCTCGCTCCTCTAGTGGTCTTTCTGTTGAACTCTGAGGTGTTGGATCCTCTTTGTTTAGCTTCGCTCTGAGGGTGATCTTTGTTGGACTTTGGGGTGTTGGATCCTCTTTGTTTAGCTTTGATCTGAGGGTAATTTATGTTGAACTCTGAGGTGTTGGATCCTCTTTGTTTAGCTTCACTCTGAGGGTGATCTTTGTTGGACTTTGGGGTGTTGGATCCTCTTTGTTTAGCTTTCTGGTGTTCGATTCCCGTCTACTTATTTCTCTTGGTAAACCTTTGATCAGAGCCTCTAATATTAAACTATGTCAAAAAATTTTAATAATTTTATTTGTTGTAATTATGATAGAGAAAAATGTACTTTTATTTTGGCATGCTTTCTTTGAAGCTTTACATTTGCTTCGATTTTATATTACGTTTTCCGTGGCGCTGTGGGTGAGAAGCACAATCCCCTAGACGTTTTAAACAGCTGGAAACGCATGACAAATTTTATATGTGTATATGTATATATTTAAAAAAAAAACTAATGAAATGATTTTTATAATAAAATATTTAGGGCATATTTACAGTTGATAGTTGTTATGACTTCAAAACGAAGTTATGTAGGAGTTAAATCACTCATACGGGTTTTCGGTTGTTCTTTCTTTGCTGAAGATGTTGAAGTATTCATTATTAGAACACTGGATCCAGCCAAATTTGTCAGCAGAACCAATAACTTCAGGTTCCTCATCGCTTGAATCTTCATTGACCTCTTTGAATACGGGTGGTGTAGGAAGAGTAAACATATGAACAGGGATAGTAGAGGTTGTTTCCCTCGGAGGAGAGTACCAAGTATCCCGCATCCATGCAAGCTTCTTGTTCTTTCTGTGCGTTTGGAGGCGGTTAAACGACTCTTCACTGTCAGATGATGGTGTGCGCGCTTGAATAACTTTGTCCGCAGCAATCGACACTTCCCTCTTCATCTGCAGCAAGTGAGCCAACGTAATGGAAAAATCCGTCAGATCAGAAACGGAGGACGGGAATTTAAAGCTATGGCGGTGCTTGGCAACGTATAAACCATTTTTAGCAAGCTCCAAGGTAGATAAGGAGCAATGCGTTCCAGTCATTTGTAAGAAGTATGCCATGAGCCGGCAGTCGCGGCCACTCGTGCTTTGTATGATACCATCCACCGCGTCTTTTGCTTCACGGAGTAGCTTATCTTCATCTTTAATAGACTTGGCGTCGCTGTTGTGCTTAGCGCATTCACCGATGGCAAGGTCAATTTCTTCCTCCTTGATATCCACCACCAGTCTGATATCGATCTTGAATCCATGGATATACTTCTTCTTTGGATAAAGGATTTTCTTTTCATTAATTGAAAGCTGATACTCTGATTCAGCAGAAACGACACGCACATTTTCGGAAGGACGGAACAATATCTCCAATAAAGGCGACCACAAAATTCGAAAATAATCGTTTTCGCGATAATTGATATTTGTGTTGTTGATGAGCATTTTTTTGTATGTGCTCATAGTCCTCAAAACGTGCTTTATGATATTTAAAGCTGTGATACAGCCAGTGTCATTCGCGTGTTTGATCTTCATTTTGCCAACGTAATTCTTCACTGCGTCGAAATCATTGGACAAGTCCAAAGTATTCTTGATGATGGTGATGGTATTGATTACGGCAGCGTCGAGAGGAAACTCCTTTAATCTTAGCTTTCTATCAAAGTACTGATTGATGAAATCCCATTGCTCGTTGCTGAAAAGTCTTCGTTGTGAAGAGTGAGATTGGTCAGCAAGATCAAGAATGGATGAAAGTCCAGCGGTCATTAGCTTTCTGTCGCGATTACTTAGATGATTTGGGTTTTGTACATATAACTTGTGCAGTTGACGGGCTTCCTTTTTGATGATAGTGCCCAAGCTATCAGCAGAATTGGGAATCACGACTCCATCACTTTCGGCTTCACAGTCAACTTCACTTTCTACGTTACGTTCCACTTCAGTTTCTTTGTCTTTTTCTCCAACATCAGTGTCAACAGCGATCTCTGCTTGTCTTCTTTTAGAACCTTCGATCTGGGGTTCGCTGTTCATGCGCTTCTTGCCTTTCACTCTATTTGTCGCTTCTTCTTCCATACTAGCCTCAACGTTGCTAATATTGGTGATGTGACTGATGGCATTTCTTTGAAGTGTAGGATATGATGCGTGCCAGAAATGATCGAGAACGTCGTTTTGCTTGCGCAGAGCAGTAAGTAAGGTGGTTATTAATTTTGACTCTTTGGAATCGATAAAGGCAGCACGAAGCACTTTTAAATCACCTTCAAGAAGCTGGATTGCTTCTCTTCTTGGCTTGGTGGGGTCAATGGTAATTAGGCTTTTGAAGAAGCCGATCATACTCCACTCCGCATAATTCGTAGAGCTCCAGTAATCTATTATCATAATTATTCGATTAGAGTCATAACTCGTCGCTTCTATATTGACAGGTGCATACCGTAGCAAATGAGATTTTCCTTTAAAGATTCCCAACGCGTTGTCATGGATGTAAATGGGCTTCTCTTTTTGAAAAATTATCAGAGAGAAAGAAGGGAGGAGGGGAGATGGAAAAAAGTAAAAAATATGAAACGCCAATTTATCATCCCTTATTTTGATGACTGCTAAAAAACCATCATTTGTATTTTCTAGGTATTTTACGTCAGCCGAAAAAATACTTGAGTCTCAATGAGACTGGAGGTGAAGATACTGTATATTTTATTTTGCGACAACTCCGTAAACAAGCCTCCGTGTTTGTCATAGCGTAGAAGTAGTTTCCTCTTTGCTACATACACTATTGAGAGTGACAACTTTAGGTCACACCTTGATACTTCTTGTTGTATAAAAGGCAACGGAGAATGAATTACGAGTGCTGCTTGTGATTCATGCTGTCTGTTTCAGCAGTTATGCAAGTGGGAGAAAGCTTATGATTAACTTGTTCAAGTACGTAATAAAAAGATCCTGTTGGGCGCACACTACAGCTAATTTATCCGACAAGAAATATACAGGTTTTATAAGAATACATATATATATTTCAAGTGAGTCTTATCATAAATCTACATATTCTTTTACAACAGAACTTTTCAAAGTTGGCGTACAAGGTGTGTGAACATTTGTCGGCATGTAGTCTATCTAATACGCTTTGTGTTACAAAAAGCGCAAAAAGAGAGCGTACCTTTGGATTTAAAAGCAAGAAATCTGACTAACGCTATTGTTCCTGTGATTATGGCGTGCAGTTTACCAACTACGCATACTTGGAAACCAGTACGAATGAAGAAAAAAGATTCGTTGTGCTTTTAAGTATTTTCCCATACATAAAGCATCAACAAAAAGTGAGATTAGCTTATTTTATGCATTATTGCGTTATTTATTGTGTGCTTGCACAAGTCTTTCGAACCTCTTTACATAAGGCTTAATGCTTTGATTTGGTAGCATCATTTTCATTCCTTGTTGCGAATACAGTCGCTTAATAATGATGGCAGAATTTACAAACTCCGTTGATTTCCTTAACCTTTAAAAAAAACTTTTTGCCCGCCTAAATCTTTTCTTGTTTCAAGTGAAGAAAAAAAAAAACATAAATATACAAAATGAAGGCTGTTCGTGTTAACATTGATAACTTTGACGATGAAGTCAAGAAGGCTGTTGAAACTGGTAATCCCGTTTTTGTCATTTTCTTTGGTACCGAGACCCCTGAAACCTCAGAATCTTGGTGTCCCGATTGTGTCATTGCCGATCCTCTTGTCCGCAAGGCCATTCTCCAAGTCAAGGATGCCATCCTCTTAGAAGCTCCTGTTGGTGGTCGTAGTGACTGGAAGGGTAACACCACTCACCCTTACCGTGTCAAGTTCCAAGTCCCTGCTATCCCTACCTTGTACAAGTGGACTACTGTAAGTGCATGAAATGTAAACGAGTGTATGTAAGTTTGGCTTATTAATTGAAAAATGTATATCTAGGCTGGTCCCGGTGAAAAGTTGGTTGAGGAGGATTGTGCTGATGTGGAGAAGCTCAACAAGTTTGTTGGTATCTAGATTAATTGTGTTTATGGAAAATAAAACAAGTGCATTTGTAACATAGAAATTATTTTATGTGTAAAATGTGAGTGGGGGGAACGGTGCTACTTGCAGCTTCTTTTTGAGTGCTTGTATTTCATGCAAAAAGTGTCAAATCGCCATGTTTGGTGAGGGTTGTTGAATAGGGAATGTGATGCATATTCTACTTAAAAACCAAGTTTTCTTCAACACCTCAATTGCAAGATATTGCACACGCGAGCGCGCCTTGAGCGAGTGATGCTACACCATTCGATTCTTTATGGAAGTTGTGGACAGTTTTATTTCTTTCCCAGATATTTAAAGAAACGCGAAATTATTTTATTTTTCTCTCTTTCAACTCATCTCCTTTTTCTTTTTTGCTTAATTTATTTCAAAAGAGATGTTCTCTTTCATTACTTCATGTAAGTTGAATAGTGAGCAAAGATAACCGAGAAAATGTACTCATATAGTTTTGTGGGTGAATACTAGTCTTTTATTGGGTTGGTGTGTTGGCTGTTGTTCCATACATGGCCTTGGTCCTTTATGGTGCCTATGGTTGCCCTGAACAAAACTTGAAGCAAAAGTATAATGCCGAGTGGTAAGTTGATTTGACGATAGAGAAGGATGGGCGGGAGAGGTCTGACAAACTATACCTTGGTAGGGCCCTTGTTACAGGTGGTTCTTCCGGTATTGGTGCAGCCATTGTCCGTAAATTCGCTGCACAAGGCTTAAACGTCGTCGTCGTTGCTCTTGACGACGCTGTCTTGGCCAAGTTTAAGGAAACCATCGTCCAGCAATTCCCTGCTGTTCAATTCCGTTTTGTAGGTTGTGATTTGTCTGAAGCATCGGGAGAGAAATATTTGGCTGCTGTCAAGGAGGCCACTGCCGATATTAATGTTCAAATTTTGTGTAACAATGCTGGTTTCATTACTACGGGTGGCTATGCTGATGTCCCTCTTAAGCGCGAAATGGCCAACTTCCACACCAACGTCACCTCTGGCTTGACTTTGACTCACCACTTTGCTGATGAGATGCTCAACAAGAAATTACGCGGTCTTATTACCTATACCTCTTCATCCGCCGGTTTCATCCCCAACCCCATGTCTGCCTTATACTGTAAGTAGTGATGTTATGGTGTTCTGTTTAAAGGGAGATATTAATATGTATCTACTTAGCTTCCAGTAAGATCTTTTTGACTACCTTTGGTGCTTCTCTTGCCGCTGAATTAGCAGAGGCCAAGATTGATGTTCTCGTTATTGTAAGTTTGTCATGTGTATAAGTATGTAAATCCTATGTTCAATCCTTGACTAAAATATCTTTATTCTATTAGCATCCTTCTCCTATCGACTCCAACTTTTACCAAAATGCTGGCAAGATGTCTGCCCTTACCTCCGCCCAAAAACTCTCTTCTCCTCCCTCCGTCATTGCTGATACTATCTGCCGTAACGCCGGTAAGGTTGTTATTTCCGATCAAGGACCTATTACTGTTGTCATGAAGATTTTCATGACCAAGATTTTGGACTGGAACGTATTCACCGAGATCATGAAGCTCGGTCTTCGTTTCAATGGTGATTACAAGGCCATGAAGGTTGTTCGCCCCAACAACAAGACAGAATAAAATGTGTAAAAGTGTGTACATCACTAAAATGGAAAGTGATCCACCACCGTGTTTTATTATTATTATTATGAGTATTATTTACATGATTAAGTATTTACAAAAGAATGGGTAAGAAGTTCTAGCATGGGAGACCGCATGTTTGGATCTCGATCTAAGCAACCTCTTAGGATGCTTGAGAGGACGGCTGGTACCTCTATTGTACAATTATTGTGCACCGTTGTAGGTTCGAATTTGATCTTGTGCTTTTTGTTGACAATATTGAATACGCGCTGATGCATAGTGAGATGGTAAAATGGAGGTTTGCCGTATACCATTTGATATAAGATGCAGCCCAAAGACCAGACGTCGCTCGCTCGACCCTGCTTTGTGAGCTGCGCATCCTCGCGACCTTCATTGATATTAATCAAAGCTTCCGGCGCCATGTAATTGACAGTGCCCACCTAATGGACTCTATGTTAGTAACAAAATAGAAGCAGCGCTTTCTTATCCCCAACTTACTGGAACATCGCGTTCAATATTTGTCGTATCGTCCGATACTCGTTTTGCGATACCGAAATCAATGAGCTTGAGGTATCCTTTCACAATGACAAAGTTGGCTGGTTTTAAATCTGAATGCACAATATTATGCTCGTGTATTGTATTTACTGCGTTTAGCATCTAAGGATAAAGTTGTGAATATAAAATTCGTGCAATGCGCACAAGAAACCATTGTAAATTACCTGCAGCCAATAATAACGAATGAATGTGAGATCCCACTTTTTGTTGGCTTGATTCGCAATAATTTGCTGAAAACTGACATCGCCATATTCCATAATCATGTAGATCACTTTGGGCGTATTGCAGTGATCGTACAATCTGACGATCGATGTTTCGTTTCTCAGCGACACGAGGAGTTTGATTTCGTTGAGAATACTTTGTCTGTCCTCTTCCTTTTTTATGAGAACCCATTTTAATGCGAAAATGTCAGAATGAGTGTGTGAATAGACCTGGAATACTTTTCCAGAAGCGCCCTCTCCAACGAGACGCAATATACTATATTCGTTCTTATTGACCTAATTGTCCCAAAACGGTGAGTTTTATGTTCTACTCCCTCTCATCAAGTACTTACGGTGACGGTTTCTCCAGGTCGTGGTATATTTGGGATATGAGAACTTTGGGGGATTTGAAATGGATCGTCTGTTCTCGGCTTAGGTTTATGAGGAATGGCTGGCGCTATAAACACATCTTTCTTTGGTATTGCACCTCCATTTGTAGTGGAGGAGGCGTATGATTTACTTTTAGTATGTACGGGTGATTCTACTTTATGTGTTGGCGGTGGTAGTGGTGGAGGCATGGATGATGGTGATGGTGGTGGTAGTGGTGGGTGGAAGTCTATTGCAGCGGATCCGTTCCTGCTGTGGTTGTTGTGATGAGCTGAACCATTATTCAAGTTAGGATCATTATTACTGCTACGCGGTGATGAGCCAGGTCGAGGTATCTCATTTCTATAAGCTGGTAGTTGAGCAGTGTCGTTTCTACTATTCATTGGTATATTTTCAGGTGTTCTAATAGGACTGGCAAATCGTGGGGGCGATGATTGATGCACCGGTGAATAGTGCTCGCGAGCAGGTGTCGGTAGCTCCTTCTACAGTCAGTAAAGACTTAGTTTTTTGATAAATATATAATCTATGTAGAAAATACCTTGGCATCTTCTTTGGTGATATTTAGGGCAGAAACATTGCGCTCTAAACTCTCATTTCCATGTTCTCTAATAGGAAGTTGATAGACTGTTCACAATTATGTTAGTACCAACTAATAACATAAAAGCGCAATTACACTCACAATCACTAAGGGTTGAGGAGGGTGAAGACTGATAATCTGTTGGAGTAGCCAAAGCAGCAGGAGCTGCTGCAGTAGTGGTGATGGGTGATCTTGCGTACGCTGGTCGAGGTCGGACTGTGGTAACTGGACTATGCGATTTTCTCATGAACCTTTTACGATACGAATACCTACGAAATCAACAGTTAAAGACTAATATTCGCAGTCAATGACTTGCTTCACAACTTACGATGATTCACTGTGTTCTTTGGATTCAATTCGTGGTGACTATAAATGAAAACATTGACAAGTAAGAGTTAGTGCACACTGTTCACTAAAATTCACTTCCAGGTAAAAAGTAGTTACTTTGAGGTAGCGATCCCGATAGTCTATACTGTCAAGGTCGCTCTTCTTTGTTGAATCTAATGTTTGTGTTGGAATCTCTTCCTTGATGCCGTATTCTCTCTTTATTGGTTCGTGTCGAGCGTATTTGGTAGGTTGCGATAATAACTGTGTATCAGGTTCACGCTTTATTTTGGGGTGAAGTAACGCCGAGTCATTATTATTAAGGTTATTCTGATGCAAAAAGTCAATACGTAAGTTTGCAGGGACACTTCTTGTTAAAATGTATTTTACCTCCTTCTTGATGAGAGGTGCGTAAGTAAGAGAAGGCTCATCTACCTCTTCTTCCTCTCCTTCTGATTCGTTTAATTCGCTTAAAAGACCATCAGAGTCACCAATCACAAAGTCACGTTTGTAAAATGCTTCAGATTCATCTTTGGTTATTGAATCCATGAAGGCCAAGGAGGTCGCTGTATATTACAAGTTGAAGAATAATAAATATAATTGTGAGCGTAAGGGCTGAAGTAGTCAAAAACAATTGACACAAATAACGCCTCTATTTTTTTTTGGTGTGGAAAAAAAGGGCGGCCAATGAAAAAGATTCTGGGGTTACTGATTTCTACAAGGCAAACAGAGAATAATAAACTTGGATGCGAATTCAAAATGCGTGATAATTGTAAGAGTAGCACCTTAAATAGTTTCTGTCGAATAGGTACGCTTTGCCTACTTGAAATGAAGGCATAAAATACTTAATTTGTCCGTTATACCAACAATATCAGTGGTTAACACAAGTTTCAAAACGAACCGACTTTGTACTTTCCGCTTGTTGTTCTTTATCACTTAGAAAAATCTATGTATAAAACTATTCATTTGTATGTTAGGATATTCTCATGACGGTGCAGGTAATAATAATGCAATTCTGGATGGCACCATTTTCCGCGTTAAAAATACGCGAGCGTGTGATTGGCCTAAAAAAAATGTAGGAGAAAGCACAGACACTTTTGGCTTTACCGCACTATCTAGAAAGCTCTCGCCCTATTCGTCGTATTCTCGCACAGCCTCAGGTTAAACATCAAAAAGAATCATGAAATGTGTATGCACAGATGCAGTGTTTATTAATTAATTATAGTTTCGGAAATGTTACTTCTTTTGCTTTTTTTGTTCATCTGTCATACTGCTAAAAAATGATTGGTTGCGCTCTAGATCATTGGGTATCGTCTGGTTTGAAGGGATTGAGAAGCTTATTTGTTACACTCGATTTGATTTTTGTGTTCAGTACCAATACTCTCCCATCTTTCAAAGTACTGACTCATCAACGAATCCATCTTTTCATCTGTCAGTACAATGGAGTTTTTCTCTGCTGTGTGATTCGGCTGCATCTCTGCTTTAAATTTTCCGGACTTGAGTTGATTTTCTCTTTCCATAAAGTGCTTCTTTCGTATTTCCATGATGCTAGCTTGGTGCATTTGTTCGACATAATCGCCTGCTTCGCTGTTGCCTGCATAGGCAGCTTTTTTGAACCAAAACATGGCGCTGTCGTTGTCCACTTCTGTGCCTAAACCATTTTTGTACATCATTCCAAGATTAAATTGTCCCGAGGTACAAGGTTCGCTTTGTTGTCCTCCAGTCGCAGCTTTGAAATACCAATTGAACGCTCTTTTGTGATCCACAGGTACACCTAAGCCAAATTTGTATAAGCTGCCGATTTTGTCGTAGGCTTCAGTGCATTTTTGATCTGCTGCTTTTTGGTAATAAGTGAGGGCGAGTGTGTAGTCCCTTTCTTCTCCGTGTCCACCTTCTTCATAGATCTTTCCCATAGAAAGGTAGATATGCTTGCAAACAGACTCGTCTAGGGTTGTCTTTATTGATTCATAACACTCAAGAGCACGATTGCACCAATAGACCGCGCGTTCAAAGCTCTTTTCGTGGCCTAAGCCGAGTCGATACATTTCTCCTATTAGCCACTGTTGAACGGGTTCCACTGAAATATCCATCGAATCCAAGCAGTGCAGCACTTGTGTGCCTTCTGGGCTGAGCTCGTTTTTGAATTCGTGACAATATAAATCACCCACCAAGAAATTACATAATTGATCTTTGTAGTTGTATGCTCCGCGCTTAAAGAAATACATGGCTTTCTCTCTATTCATCTCCACGTAGTGTCCATTGAGGTGCATTTTTCCAAGTTCTCGTACACAGGGTCCATGGAATTTACCATAGCCTTGACTGAACAGATCGTATGCTTTTTTGTCGTTGCCATGTTTCAGTGCAAGGAGCCCCTTTTTGTGACACTCATCACCTGTAATTGTCACTAGATTAAGCATAGAAGATGATAACACATTAACTTATTTTAATATCAAGCGCGAATTAGGACGACGATAGCATATATTTCATCTAAAAAAAAGTGTATTTTCTTACATTTGGATGAGACCATTGAATGTGTAGATATACTTTGAGCGGACACTTTGAGCCAAGTTATTTTTTTTTTAAAAAAAACGAAATAAAAGAAGAAAAACGAGAAGAGAATTTTTAAAACTTCTGATTTATGTCTTGTAGTTAATTAGTTTAGAGACCACGCTTGCACAACTCTTTATTGGATTCTACAGATGCTATTGTTGTTGTTATTTTTATCACCGCTCATGTTCCCAAGTTTTTGGTCTATGTAGTCTATGCGCTCCCCAATCAATGATATGCTTATACTATGTTATGCATCTACTTTCCAAAACAAGAGCATGTATGTCAATCTATGCAACTACAACGCAAATTTGTGCCTTTGTGGCAATGAATTTCACGCATCATTCATTTGATGAAAAAAGTTTATTTCTGCTCTGGTGATACAAAATCTAAGTATTGATCTGCCTGTACGACACATAATAATGATAGCTCTAACCACGTAATAGCAGGTAATCAGAGCGTGAGTATGTACATAAACATACACTTTGCCAAGATTTGAAAAACTATGCTGAACCGGAGTATGTAGCTGCTCTGTATTTCTATACTACAAACGTATGTACATTATTATTAGTGTACACTATATCAAATGTATTTTATGTCTCAAACAGAATTATTAAAGATAGTCGGATGAGTTGGAAAAAAACGTGGTGAGAACACTTCAGTGGCGAAATAGGAAGCAGGTTGCATGAGCTGCACATATTTATAATTGCAACATACTTGGAATTAATATCGGCCCTATTTTGTTGCGGGAAGCGATATGAAGTGGCACTGATTTGTCATAAATCATGACTACACTGCCTATTGTATAACATGAAAAAACCGTGTGGGTGGGTGGTGGGGAAGGACGACCTTGGATTCCTCGGGATTTCTGGGTCAAGTTCACAGAATTGAGGGTTTATCTGCGTTACACCAATGAATCCCACCATTCAAGCTTGTGTGATTTGAAAACTTCTTTCTCAACCCATACATAGCAATTGTTACCAAAGAAAGCATGACGTGTTGTTGACAAAGCAATTTCTCACCATCTGGATCTTGTCTTCTTTGATTAAAATGCTTTGCTTTATAGTTTCTTTATGTTTTGACAAAATCCAATTTACATACAAAGTCAATAACGACTCGCCAATGTGTTAAATGCGCGCTTTCTCAGGTAAGAGGTACGAGTAGCTCCATTTTAAAAAACCGCGAATTAAAGTTGGCAACCAATGTTGAACTCACAACCAATAGGTTTTAAGAAAAAGCTTTATGTCTAAATATCCCCCCCCCCCCGTGTGCTTTGATTTCTGACATATGAAAAAAACGATTACATTTACACCCTTTCTTAAAATATGACTCTAATGGAAAAATGCCAGCTCACTACATAATAAGTAGTCTCTGAATGAGGTACATATGTCCAGCTTTATATCACACAGTTACGTACTCAATTTTACACGAAATAGTCGCTTGAAGATACTGCAAAATATTAATCTACGTAAAAAGATAATGCCTGCGTTGTTTTTAACTGGCTCGATAATACTACATATATGTCAATGTCATTATGTGCATACTTTTCTTGAGGCTCATTTATTTTTTCCAGCAATCTACATACCTCAGGATCGTTCGCGTGATCAATTATATAAAGTTGCTACTGTCGTTGGGAGCCAAATAAGTAGACAATCCATGAAGTAATAGCTCAAGTCAAATACATAACAGATTGACTGCCATGAAAGTTGAATGTCAATGTACTCAAGACAAGCTCGAGTGCACCATATATATTTGTTTATGTTCACCCTCATTCTACTCGAAGTACGCTGAAAACACATACTGTATGCAACCTTGATAAAGCTCTTAAAGCGACCGCATGCTTGGAAAGCATAATCTTTCGGACACTTCTGTGTGAATGTTGATAATACCACAGATATCTGTGTATATTTAATTGCTAACGTAGATCATCACACGCTCAAGTATATCTTAATATGTATGTACATATTGGCCCAGATCAATCTGTACAATTCCTATAAAAACTTTTTTTATTCTGAAAACCAAAATATTTCGATTATGGATAAGGCAGAAGGCAGCAACAAAAACGACAATAGCGGTGTATTTCTGAAACATGCTATATAGAGAAGTCACAATGATCTTTAATGAATAACATTTACATACGGTGTCCTCGAAAACCTAAGTACATGCAAAGAACATGTTGCTTTAGACGATTGCTATCATATTATCAAAGAATGCGACAATACAGTCAATGCGAAATATGGGTTTCGATGCAAAGATATTATTGGGCTCGATCAGAAATCCATTGACTATACTAAAGAACCAGGAAAATGTGTTCCAAAACCATCCGTACAGGACCCCAATTATTATGATGAATACAAATAAAAATTGATTTGCAAAGCACGGAAAATAGCATTTACATATAACTGTCATACTAAGAGAGTGTTTACAAGCACTACAAAATTTTAGTGATTATACAAGTTGAAATCGCAAGATGATCTATAAAGGTGATTGAGTGAGCTAGAAGTAACGAAGACGTATGATTTATGTACACGGCTATTATCACTTATTCTTAGCATTGAGTCACTCGTTTTTAGCGATCAGGGTTGAGATTATATACAGGCCCAAAAAAGATAATTTGTAGCTGCATTTGAATTGATCGCAGCATGAATGTCAGCACGACATCATTGTTCGTGTGACTCGATGCACACCGTAATAGAAATCGTTGCCTCCGAGTTTTGCTTCTTTTTTCACAATCAATATTCAATGAGTCATTTGTTTGAGGAAAAAACGTTTGGCCACTTGACGTACTGTAAAGTGTGCAACCAGCTACTGTGGGGTGTGATAAAACAGGGCTTAGAATGTAAAGGTAACCAAAAAAATAAAATAAAGTTTTGTGCGAGTATGGTACAGAACTAGATCTAAACACGGTTACTATAGAATGTCACTACACATGTCACCGCAAATGTCAGACATCGGCTTCTAAATGTCCAAATGCGATTCCTTCAAGGTTCTTGGACGACACTCCACACGAGGATTCGCGTGCAGAACAATATTTGAGACAATTGAAACAACGAACCGATAACGAGCCTCAAAGCGCTTCTTCAGCAAAACCAATAAAGGCAAACTCCTCGCAAACACTATCTGGGTATCAGCATGTGCGTGCTCTAGCTACATCCGACAAACTACACACTATTTTGGCTGATGCAATGACGGATCAAAGTGAGCCAGTGAACGCCTATCTTGCGAATCAACCGGCTCTTAATCCACAAATCACAACAAAGAACTTTACTCGCTTTGTGTCACGCTGTGGGCCAGTCTTTGCATTCAGAGATGAATTGCTCCTGTTACTTAGCTGGAAAAACAAAGTAGATACACTCATCTCAATGATAGTTTACATTGCATTTTGTAAGTTTCCACAAGAAGAAAGGCGACATGAATAGAATACCAAGTAACGTATATCATAGGTCTCCACCCTAAACTTTTACTCTTTGTTCCTCAAGCCGTTATACTATACTTTATATTATCATCTAATCCCAAAGTTAAAGAGAAAGGGAAAAGTGCGAAAGTTGATGAAAGAGAGGAAGATCCAAAAATCGATAAAACAAGCAAAAGTAGATCCAGTAAATCATCATCAAGCCAAAGACAATCCTCAGAAGACGTAAAGAAGAATATACCAGATTCTTTGATTCAATTTGGTTTAGCCAAGATATTTCAACCTGACTCTGATGAATCACCCGAATATTTAAGGAACTTACAAAACATACAAAACACAATGGGAGAATTTAGTGATATGTACGATTGGGTGATGATGCAATCCCGTCACTTTAACTGGTCAAATGAAATAGAGACTTTGCGTAATCTCCAAATCATTATGGTCATTACTGGTTTGCTCGGCCTTATCGTATACTTTACACCTATCAAGTTTATATTCTTATCTTTTGGTCTAAGTGTTTATGCAATGAATACCCGATTTTCAAAATACATGATAAAAGAACTGCAGCCTTACATGGTGCAATCTGGAAAAGAAAGCTTACAGAGTCTAGAGAGCCAATACATGACACTTGAGGACAAATATGATCACGAAGACGTTGTGCAGGAGATTTCGGTCTATGAAAATCAAAGATGGTGGTCTGAGCAAGGATACACTCATAATATGCTTCAAGGTGAAAGAACACCTTGGTCTGATTTTACAGGAACAATTGATATGCCTATAATAACAGAAGTGGAAGCACCGAAAGGTTACGAATGGAAAGAAACGAGCGAATGGAAACTTGACACAAGTGGACCCTGGATGAATGATAGTTTAGGAATTGGTAAGGTTAAATATGCCATACAATAGGCGTGTATACGAAATAATTGACCTGTTTTTTTCCCCATTCAATAGAAGTAAGAAATGGATTGGAATCAATGAATGTTGGCGAAGTCTAACATATTTCTCTTCTATCGTACGTAGATTTTTGTCATACCCGACAAGGATGGATGGATATACAGGAATCATGATTGGGTGATATCTCGACCGCAAGTAACTCCAGTAGACAACTTTAATGAGGAGCAAAATAGTAAAGCGTTAACTAGGAGCAGACGATGGGTGCGGGAGTGCGAGCGAGTGCCTAAGCAGGCATGATTCCGCCGCAAAGAGTGATTCAAATGGCGCCAAAAATGTATAATCTTGCATGCACAAATAAAAATTATAAGTAAAACCACTTTATGCTTTCGCGCAATGTTCCATAAACTATGGTCAAACAAATTACACGATCCCATTAACTACTTGGCCGTTGGAAAGCCCTTTTTAGAAGAACTTAGCGAGGAAAATGATATTCTGATAGGGACAACAGCTGGACGCGTTCTCATTCTCAATCAAACCAAAGTAAAAACATAAAAGCTTATTCTGACTTGACATTTAAGAGCTCTGACCATTAACTTATGTGCAGCCCGTCGAGGGACTTTTAGAAACTAAGGGCGGCTCTATTCAAGCCATTCATTTACACGATTTAACTGGTTTTGGAGCGTTGGATCTAGCAGTTGGAGATTGCGATGGTGTAGTGACATTGTTCTCCCGACAACAGATTCTTAGTAAAAGAGATCTAGGCTCAGGGATCACCGATATTACTATACACAGCGATCAAGGTAAGTGTCTATATAGGAATAGAGTCAGTGAATTATTGTCTAATTCATTATCTTCGTAGTGGGTGGATGCGAAATTATAGCTGGTGATATGAATGGCACGGTCACTAGTTTTCAACAGCATGATGTTCTGTGGAAAGTCAATATAGCCGAAGAGTCTGCTAAATTAGCGACATTAGGTTTGGTAAGTCTATGTAGTGAAAATCTAGGACTCTCGACTGATATTTGGATTAGAAAGGGCGAAGATCTCCAGCAATCAAGTGTATGTTATCAGCGGTCTTGAAGGACAGGTTTGATCAGGATATGTCTTGCTTATTAGTGTGTGATAACTGGCCCTTTGTTCATTTTTTACAAAGCGGCCAAGTTACACTGTCACTAAGAGTCCCTAGTGTGATACATTTTGTAAGATTTGATTTCTTGTTATCAGTTACCTGGTCAATAACCTTTTTTTTTCTTTTATTCTTGGATCTGTAGATGTGTGCGGGGAACTTTTTAAATGTGGATGGATTAAAGCGGTTTAACAAACAAGACAAAAGACTAGCAGGATCATTTAAATTGGACACACAACAAGTTCTACTTGCTGGTCAAGACGGATATGTGTACATAATGATTGACTTTGAAGTAAATTTACCCATAAAAAAACTCAGTGCATCGATGATAACTAATCTGCTTGGTATAGATCTTTCAATGGATCAAGGTTGGCTTCTGTTTGAGCAGATTGGTGAGGTTTCGTCCATCAAATATGCCTGACGATGAGACTGATATGCTGATCTGTGCTGGTCATTCTGACGATGTATTAATATATCACAATGGAGAGGTGAGAAAGCGTAAAAGTGATTTTATCAATTTGAAAGAAAACTCATTTCAACAACATATATACAGAAAATATCGAATATAAAAACATCAGACTGGCCACATGCAATAACGTTAGGTGATGTTAACTCAGATGGTGAAGACGAGCTAGTACTAGGATCTTTAGACCAAACAATAGAAGTGTTTGAATGGAAGCCGTGAATAAAAGTACAACACATGAACCATATTTTTTATGAATTGTAAAAATTCTTTTATTGATTTAAAAACTTTGATATTTGATATTGATAATTGATTTTGAAAAGATAATATTTGAATGAGGGATAATTATAAAGATTCTTCCTATAATTAGGCAACGAATTTAGTTAATTTCTGAACCCAAACACGGGGAGCTGAAGGGGCTTCTTTGTTGCTCCAAACTTGAACCATAGACTCATGTTCCAAGAAAGATTGAACACTTTCACCAAGGATATCGATACCGTCGACCTTGACATCACACTTGATAGTAGCTTCAGAGTGTTCCTCCTCGCGTTCAACCAAGATAGCATGACAGCCATTCTTCTTAGCAGCGGCTACAAATTGAGGGCTGGAAGATACAATGGCGAGTTGCTCGGCGCGTTCAAGACCTAATAATTGGATAGTGCCCTTCACAACGGACTCGGAAGCGGTGGTAGTTGAAGAACTTTGAGAGGCAAACATCTCAGCAGAGAACTGAGCATGCCAGCAAAGACCGTTGTTTTGAGCCAACTCAATCATTGACTTGGTGGAGAAAGTATCAGAAATAGCAACAGTGGCATAGTTGGCAGAGGCTTGAGTCTTGAGACGACGAATACCAATGGAAGCATCTTCATAGACACCAATGGTTCTCCAAGCTTCGCATAGTTGCTCAGTTTCAGCTTCAGTCAACAAATCCTTGATATAGTAGCGCTTCAAAATATGAACCAAAGCTTCGTGCAAGGAGATATCATCTGAAACGGGACGCTTCTTACTGAAGTTGCTGGCCTTGATCTCGTTGTAAGCACCATACCAATCTTCGACAAAGGCATGGAAATCAATGCCTCTTAAGACGACGTCGTTCTTTGGTGTAACAATTTGCTTCCAGACTTGATGTAGAGTCTTTTGATAGTTTGCAACAGTGCCAAGAACATCAAAAGCAATAGCACGAACATTCTTGAATGATTGAGGTACAACTGCAGTTTCAGTCCAGGTAATAACCTTGCCTTCAAAGGCGGAGGAAATAGCCAATGAGATACCGACTTCGAGAGTATGATGAACACGTTTCTGAGTGCGGGTAATGACGGCTTCTAAACGTTCAGTGATTACATCAATATCCTCCACTTCAATGCGGGTGATGACTTCACGAAGAACAGAGATTTGAAGCAAGAGTGTAGCACGAATAGAATCAATACAATCCAAAGTCTGCTTGACGGAGTTGACAACCAATGTTTGAGTATTAGTCTCAACACGGTTTGTGGTCTTGCTGACGGAGGAGAACTTTTGTTTGGTCTCAGTGATAAGTACATCAACTTCCTTTTGAGCTAAATCAAGACGGGCAAAGATATCCTTACGAATAGTCTCGGAGTTACCATGGATGATGGATGTAATGTTCTCCAACAAAAGAACAAGCCAGTTTGTTACGCGAGTCTTGCTTTCTTGAACAATCACAGTAGTTTCGAGAGTGAATCTCTTTTGGGTTTGCTCACAAGTTTCAGTGACAACTTCAACAACGTTTTGAACTACTTCAGTATTCTTCTTGCCGGATTGTTCAATCACGGTGGACTTTTCACTCTTGTAATGAACCTCGAGTGCACTGTCAATCTGTTGTTTAGTAGCATGGACATGGTTTTCAATCTGAGTGGTCAAATCTACAGAACTTGACGAGCTAGAGTTGACAATGTGCGTAATTTGAGAGGATTGAGTGTATGCGGTGGTCTTGATCCATTCCAAAGTAGCAACAAAGGTACGCTTTTGTTCAGTCGTGATCGTAGTGGTCACAGTATCAGAATGTTGAGACTTGGCCTCGTTGATAGTGACTTCAAGTTCAGATTGGGCATTCTCGACAATCTTTTGAACTTCAACAGAAACATTAGAACCGCCCTTCTTGGTACAAGAAGTAACCTTTTCAGTCAATTCAGCGAACCATCTATCGATCTTAACTTGAACATCTTGAATACTAGTTTCCTTTACAACTTGAACAGCAGTGGTTTGGCTTTGTTGGTTGTTCTTGTGGAAAGTGATGGCAGCGGCAGCGGCAGCAGCGACGGCAGCAGAACCTAAAGCTACATTGGTGATAGTGTTCTTGTAGTTTTGAAGACGATTCTTTTCAACTTCTTGAGACACCTTCTGCTCAGTACCAGTGATATGCTCAACACTTGTAATTTGTTCAACGGCTTCGTAGTGGGCACTGGTTTCTTGCTTCAACTTGGACTCAGTCTTTTGAAGCTTGGAAATAATTTCCTCCTTATCGACCTTGGTGGTGTCTTGAACAGTGGCCTTAACAGTGTCTAATTGAGCTTGAACACTGGATTTGATGTTGCCAAAGAAAACGTCAAGATGATGGTCGGTGGAAACCTCAGTGGTAGATGACGTAGTGGTAGTTGTTGTTGTGGTAGTAGTTTCCTGAAGTTTGGTGATCTTCTTGTTCATTTCGACCTCAGCCTCAGCAACGACAGCATTGATCTTGACCTGAGTCTCTTCAGCAGAGCAATCACTGGCTTCAAGGAGCTTATTGATTTTAGAGGTGAGACTACTAAACCAGCTTTGAACAGTTTCAGTGGCTTTTTGAGCGGTTTCAGTGACGACAACAACTAAAAAATGAGAAAAGTCAATATATTGATACGTTTAGAAAAGGCATGATTATAACTTACGGCCAGCAGTAATAGTCTCAGACACGGATGTGAAAGTAGTCTCAATCTTAGTCTTGGAATTCTTACTGACTTCTAACACCTTGTTGATAGCAACCTTGGAATCTGTTTCGGTAGTGGAAACAGCCTCAACAGTAACCGTCTTGACTTCAGTGATTTGCTCCTTGACAGTCTTGTGGACGGAAGTGAGTGCTTCTTCGATTTCAATACGAGTCTTTTCGTCAACCTTGGAAGAAGTTTCCTTGGCCTCTTGGAAGATCTTTGTAACTTCATGTTCGGTACTATCAATCATTTCTGTGATGTCTTCTTGTACATGGGATCCACCTTGACGAATACGTGTTACGATACGCTCAGACAAAGACACAAATAATGCAACGGTGGTGACTCGTGTTTCTTGAATTACAGAGTAAGCAATCTTGGTCTTGTCGACAGTAGTTTCCATTTTACCACAAACAGGGACTGCAACAGTAGTCTTTTCAGCTTCAGTTTTAGTCTTGGAGGAATTAATCTTGTTGATCTTTTGATGGAAGGTGACAGATGTCTTGACTTGCTCAAGTGTTACCTCAATTTGATGGTAAGTGGCGGTCGAAAGAGCTTCCATTTGACTAGTCATATCGGACTTGCTGGCAGAGGCATTGATACCAATTTGTTGAATTTGGACAGCTTGATTATGAGCTACAGAGGCAACCCAATCTAACTTGGCAACAAATTGCTGCTCATCAGAAGCAGAGGAACAGTAGTTAGAACCAGTAGTCTTAGCGTGCTCAATAATTTGGGTCAACTGAGTACGAGAGGTTTCAACAATCGTGATAATTTGCTTGGATGAAGCACCAGACTTGGAAGCTGTAGAAACTTTTTGGATAAGAGATGTAAACCACTCAGAAATAGAGATCTTGACACTTTCGACTGTAGAAACGCCAGAATCGTAGCGAAGGTTTTGATGAACAACAGTTGTTTCTTGCTGCTTCTTGTCAATTTGTTGTTTCTTGGCGGCTTCTTCCTTCTCATTCTTCTTGTGAACCAAGAGAGCAGCTCCTCCAACAGTAGCACCGGCAATCACTGCACCAGCAGCGATCTTTTCGATTGTACTAAGACCTTCCTTCTTCTCTTCAACTATGCATGTAAAGCAAAACTTTAGTACTGCGAAAAATATTAGAAACGTTGTTTTTACCTTTTTCTGTCTTCTTGTTTACTTTCTCTTCCTCGTGGACAGAGACAGATTGCTCTTTTCTTTCAAACTCGATATCTTGCTCACCCAAAACTTCCTCGTCCTCCTTAACTTCGATTTGTAATACAGAACCAGCATTGGTTTTGTTCGAGATAGCACCAACTTCTTGCGTCTTGTGAGTGATCACAACTGATGACTCCATGGCAATTCTAATGCTCTCTTGAGAAGTAGTTGTCAACTCGCTCAGCTTGGATTCCAAAATTTCTGTGTTACCACTAGTGTGAGCTTCAATTGCAACCTTCTTGGCTTCAGAGACTTGAGAGATAATAGAGACACGAACAGATTCCAGACTTTCTTCGTAATGCTTACAAGCATAATTGTAAGACTCTTGATCCAAGTTTTCACGAGATAGTCGTTTGATGAAATCAGTACGAGCAGTAGTAATAATTTCTGAGATCTCAAGCTCCGCATGCTCTGTAATGGTGTTAACGTTATCAACTACATTTTCTTGACTGTGGCGAACAGATTCAGAAATGCGCTTGGTAAAGAGCTCAAACCATTTTGAAATGACCTTCACATTATCATGAACATCAACAGACAATTCACCGTGCTCTTCTTGTTTCTTCTCTTCTTTTTCGTGCTTGTTAACAGCGTGAACAGCAATAGCAGCTGTAACAACACCGACCACAGCAGCAGTGGCTTGAGTGAGATGACTGTCAATCTTCTGGTGGGAAGTGCGAATTACTTCAGTGATGCGTTCCTTGACATTGACATCAGATTTTTTGATGGCCTCGACACTAACTTGCTGGATTCTCTTGACATCTTGAGTAAAGGTTTCCTTAACATAGTCGATACTGGCTGTAAGTTCGAGCTCCTTGGACTTGCTAATCTTCTTTACGGATTTGCATTCATGAGAGATCTTTGTCTTGGCCTCAATGGATACACGCTCAATCTCAGTATTAGCTTCCTTGATCAAAAGCTCAATTCGCTCCTCCTTGTTCTGGATTGTAGTATCAATACTGATAGAGTGAATTTCCTGAGTCAATTTAGTTTGCCATTTAGTCACAACAGTTTTGACGGAATCAACAGTATCAATGATGCGAACAGTAGATTCAGTTTGAACGGATTCCTTTTGGATCTTGTCAATAGATTGCTTGCAGTTAGTCTCCAAGATTTCAGTAATGTGCACCTTTGACTTCTCCAGCAAAGTAGACAACTTTTCGGTAACCTCCACATCAGATTGAGACTTGACGCTGATTTCCTTAATCTCGACAATCTTACTATTGATGGTAGTTTGAACGTCTTCCAGACTCTGTTTAACACGAGTTTCAATCAAAGAAAAGGTTTCGTCACCTTCGTAAACATCAATGGAAGATGTGAACTGATATTGCGTACGCTTAATTGTGTTGTTCAACTCAACCTTTGACTTTTCAATAAGAATAGCAACATTTTGTTCAACATTACCGCCTTGATGGATGCAAACAGAGACCTCACGCACCAAATGGTCAAGCCAAGCGATGATCACCAATTTAGATTCGGAAACGACTTGAGAGACATGCTTTTCAAGCTTAGCACAATACTCTTTACGGTTAACAGCGGCCTTATGTCCGGTGCAGACAACATCGTAGTTTTGCTTATGCTCAACAGCGGTGATTTCAGTATGCTTTTCGACCTCAGTGGTGCTAGTGGTGAGCTTGTAACGACGAATTTCTACGTTAACTTGCTCCTGAATAGCAACAGCAATAGGTCTCATTTGTTCAATACCGCCAGTTCTGGATGAAGATGAAGCCGCACAGTTGATACCAATAGCCTTGATTTGATGACTGCTTTGGATGATTAAGTTCTTTGCCCATTCAATAGAGTTGTGATAACTTTGGACAACAGTGATATCGGTGATGGACTTCTGAGCATTAACGCTGACAGTGCGGAGAGTTTCAGTGATGCTACTGACAGCCGTTTGAACGATGACTTCAATATCAGCACTTGCACTTGAACCCCCCTTCTTAGCACGTTCCGAAACATCAATGATCAATTGTTCATACCATTGGCGAACAATAATTGTGACATCCAAAGTGGCCTGAACTGTAGTAGGTTTTTTCTTATCGATTACAACCTCAGACTTCTTGTCAACTACGGTTTCAGTCTTCTTATCGACTACTGTTTCAGACTTCTTTTCGACTACTGCTTCAGTCTTCTTGTCAACTTCAGACTTCTTCTTAGACTTGGAATCAGAGTACTTCTTCAAAATAGCACCACCGACAACTACACCTGCAGCAACCTTAGACTTGTCAATAATGGAAGACTTCTTTTTCTTCTTCTTGTCACTGTCCTCGTCAGATCCACTACCGCTGTCTTCAGAGTCAGATTGCTCGTGGGTCTTCTTAGAGTCGGTCTTCTTCTTGGATTCAGACTTGCTAGACTTTTTATCACAATCAGTCTTCTTTTTGGACGTCTTTTTCTCTTTACGATCATCCTCAGATTCGGACTCGGTGTCATCAGAAGATCCAGAACCGGAATCAGACTCGGATTCAGAGTCGGAGGCATGCTTCTTATTCTTCTTAGCACAAGCAAGAGCGGCTGCCTTCTTCTTTTCCGCAGCGATACACTCGGCCTTCTTCTTTTCAGCAATCACACATTCGGCCTTCTTGCGCTCTTCTTTTCTGCACTCCTTTTTCTAAACGATTAAAAATGTATCAGTATTTTGAAATGAAAATTAAATTATAGTTCAACGAAAACTTACGACTTTTAGTTTTTCAGAATGAGTAGAATTGCGTTCAACATCAATTTTGATGGTCTTGTTACAACGACCAACAGCAACAATTATTTGACTTTCCGTGGCGCTAACAAGAGGCTTCATTTGCTCAATACCACCAGTAGAACTGAAAGAGACAGCGCAGTTGATACCAATTTGTCGGATTTGTGTGGAACTTTGTAAAACCATACCACGGGTCCATTCGAGGATATTGATCAACTCTTGCACAGCAGTTGTCTCTCCCTTGCAAGAACGAAGCTTCTTAGCAATCAATTCAAACTCGGAAGAGATAAACTCTTTAGCATCACTGACAATAGAGTCAATTTCCTTGGTAACGATAGTAATATTGTGCTCTCTCTTGGCAACTTCTGAAACATCAATCATCTGCTCTTCAAGCCAAGTATGCACAACAGAAAGTACATACTCTACTGTAACAACAGTATAGAGGTTGGAGGCAGACTGCTTTTGCTTCTCGTCTTTTTTGATGATGGCAGTAGAAGCGGTTTTGTCAACAACAGATGTTTTGGACTTCTCCTTAGAAATGTTCTCTTCATAAACAACAAGAACTTCGCTAATTCGATGCTCGTGTTCAGTGATCACAGAAGTCATTTTCTCAAAACCACCGTAGCCAGAAGAAGACTTGGAAGCTTCAACACCAATTTTTTTAATTTCAGAAGAAGTCTTGGTAATAGATGACTTGACTTCTTGAACAGTAGAGTGAAGATGCTTGATACTCTCTTCGGATTTGACAGTTTCAGAAATCTTGGTAACAGAGACATCCAAATATTCGAAAATGACTTTGTTTTGCTCCTCAATAATCAAATCAATTTCTTGTTGAGATCCTCCCTTCTTAGAACAGATGGAAACTTGTTCAGCAACAGTACGAAGCCATTCACGAATAGTGACCTTAATTTCTTGAATGGTTAACGAAGCTTCCAAATGCTTGTGTTTCTTGTGTTCGGTAGTGACATTGGTTTTAATGGTTGTTACGTGTCCAGCCTTATGTTGCTCGTTCACAGATGTAACAAATCCATACTTGGAACTCTCAACTTTAGTGGTAATTTCAGTTGTAGTTTCAGTTTCAATCTTTGTGATGGATTGAATGATTTCAGTGGTATCTTGTTCCTTTGAGATGTACCAAACATGAGAGTGAACTCGGTTGACCTTTTGAGTAATAATTTCTTCAGAGGCCTTAAGAACACTAATGATCTCAGCAGTTGCAATACCAGACAAAGCGGCAACAGAAATAACGGAATTGGAAGACTTTGTCTCTAAAGCGGACAAACGCTTTGTGGCAGTATTCTTGACCGTCTCAATGTAAACAGAGATATCCTTGCGAATATTAGCAACTAAAATAGAGACATCCTTCTCCACATTGTCACCACCCTTTTGAATACGAGCTACAACCGACTTGGTAAAGTCTTGGAAATAAGATACAAGTGATGTCTTCACATCTTGAATCACAACAACGAGCTCGCTGCGAACATCCAACAAGGCAGATTCTTTTTGCTTGAGCTGGTCAATGGTGACACCTACAAACTTTGTAGAAGACTTGGTATGCTTACACTTTTCCAAAGCGACTTCAATTTCTTGACTGGTAGAGGCTTTAATAATTTCCAATCTTGATTCGACGTTGATAGCGGTCGAAGTTGAAGAGGCAACAGCAATTTCCTCAATACGAGAAGCTTGAGCGACTGCTGTTTGCTCAATCCAAGACAAAATATCATGTTGGTGACTCTCCGTAACAACCTCATTGGACTTGGCCTTTTTGATGATTTCAATAAACTCTGCCTTTGACTTTTCAATAGTAACATAAAGCTCCTCTTTTGTGATGGAGGATTGCTTGGATTTGCTGATTACTGTTTCAGTGAGAGAGGAAATCCACTTTTGGTATTGAGAATGAACCTCTTCAACAACCAAAGCAGTCTGTTTCTCCTTATTCTCAACCTTTTGAACCTTTTCATTGTGTTCATTCAATTTCTTTGTTACTTCTACAGCAATGGCAGCACCTGCAGCAATGGTGGCAGCACCTAACAACGCCTTCTTGGCAAGCTCAACCTTAGACTCGTGTTGTTGTTGCTCCAATAAAGCTTGTTGTTTCTTGGCAATTTCCGCATGGTCCACGACAACCTGTGTTGATGCAGTGGCTTCATGAGAGCCATTATGAATGACTTGGGAAACCTTTTCAGCTTGAGCAGTTACTGTTTGCTTGACACTTTCAAAATGAGAAGTGACTTCGTGACGTGATTCCTCAGCAATTTGAAGGAGCTTTTCAGAAACAGTCTTAGTCTCTTCCTTATGAACAGTAGCAACAGTTTGAATTTGAGTAATTCGCTTCTTGGTAGAGACTCGCAGAGCTTCGATAGATTCAAGGAAATGCTTTTCCTCCACCTTTTCATGAGAAGCAACCATGGACAGCTCGTACGAGATCTTTTCTTTTGCTTGGTCAAAAATAAGATCAAGTTCCTGTTCGGATGATTCGACATAACAGATGACGTCTTGATCAGAGTTTTCAGATTCAACAGTAACACGGTGATGAATGCGCTCGACAAGTGCTGAGATCTGGCTGGATACGCTCTTGGTTGTTTCAGAAACTACAAGAAGACCATACTCTATACCCAAAGAAACATTGGAGGACGAAGAAGTCTTCTCCTCGGTTTTGGTTACAGAAGTAGACTGGCTAACATCTGAAGATTCAGCAATGACTTCAATGTGGTGGCCAATGACTGTCTCAGAGACTGACAAAGTAGCATCCAACTTCTTACGAGTTTCATGAGATAGGACGGCTAATTTTTCAATGTACTCGGTTTCAGATGTAATGGTGGTTGAAGTTGTGACCTTCTCAACCTGAGTAACCTGAATCAAGTAGCTTTCTTTGACCTTCTCCAAAGTGCTATGAACTTTCTGAACCGTTTCATTAGTCAATTGAGTCTCAACTTTGCTAGTTGACGAAACTTCGCTAGTGGTAGAAACTTTGACCTTCTGTTCGAATTCAGATTTAGACTTGGCAACGTATGTATCAATTTCCTGTCGAGAGTTCTTGATGATAACCTCAATATCAGATTGAACGTTCTCACCACCTTGTTTGCGTCGTTCACTAATAGCGGTAGTCATCTTTGTGAACATCTCTTGAACAGTTACGCGAGTTTCTTCAACTAAGATTCCAACAGAAACCTTGGTCTTTTCAACAATTTTACCGCATGAAGTCTTGGAATAGTCAACACCTTCGAACTTCTTTCCTGCAGCAATTACTGCGGAAGCTTGGTGACCAACAGTGTTAATAACGGAGGCTGAGGTCTTGGTTTTCTCGATCTCTGTGTTGATTTTTTCCAGAGTGGTGACCTTTAACGTTTCGAGTTGCTCTTCGAAATGTTTGGTGTTTGTTTCAGAAGATGTAGCAATTTCGAAACCAATACGTTTTACTTCAACGGCTTGCTTCCATGCAGTAGTGCGAACCCAAGAAAGAGTATCATGGAAAGAGGTTTGAGAAGTACCTACAATCGTTGTAGTGTTACGCTTAGCCTTTTCGATCTCAATAAAGAGTTGCTGTTGAGATTCAGAAATAATGGTATCGATTTCTGATTGGACATTGGTACTCTTCTTCTGGGCACATTCAAAGACACGCTGCTTGAGAGTTGTAAGCCACTCAGTCACAGTAACTTGAACACTTTCATAAACTACAACCAAAGATTCCGATTTTTCTTGTTTACTGACAGTTGCGGAAGAAGATGAAGTCTTCTTGTCATCAAAACGGATAACAGTATCGGATGATTTACCAACAATCACATTGGTTTGAGTTGAAGCGGGCTTATTGATAACTGCAGCAGAATTATTGGAAGACACAGTCGTTTTGGACGATTCAACTGTTTCTTGCTTCTTTTGCTCAGCTTGCTTTTGCTCCTTTCCTTCGTAATGATGGAAGATAGCAGCACTGGCCATGGCAGCGGTGGCAGCTCCAATAACAGCGGCAGAGACCTTCTGAGCAGTATGGTCATCTTTGCTAGATGAAGCTTGGTGCTTGCCAACAGAGGTACTGGTACTCGCATTATCAACTTTACCAATCTTGGTTTGTTCGACCTCCGAGAGAACAGTGTCAACAATTTTAGTACTATTTTTGTTGTCGATCACTTCATTCTTCTTGATCTCTTCAACCTTTGTGACCTCGGTCTTTCTAGAGACATCCTGTTGCTTTGATTTGCTTGCCTCGACATTTTCAGTTGTCTTTGTCACTTCTGTAAACTTGGTAGAAGTTTCACCAATAACACCGATTTTAGTCTTTTCGGCTTTCACTTCTTCAGAGGTATTGACAATAGTAGTTGTTTCCTTGACATTCGTAACCTTGTGAACAATGCTTTGAATGTCTGTCAAAACAATACGAGAGGCAGAAGCGCCAAATGAATAAGTAGAGTACTGGACAATTTGCTCCTTAGTGATGGAACTCTTTTCAATAGTCTTCTTAAACTGGGCAATACTAGCGATAAGAGAAGCTTTGACGTTATCCAAAGAGTACTCGATACGACGACGTTCAGCCCAACTAAGATAAGTTAAATGAGCATAATATGCACGTAACACTAACTTAGTCTCCTCAATACGAGTTGCGATTTCAACTTGAGCGGCATCGACGATAGCAATAGTATCCTTCTTGATAGTTTCTTCGGAGGAGGCAGAGGTTCTGCTTTCTTCCAAAATGTAGGAAATTTGTTGTGTAACTTCAGTGTACCAGCTAGATATTTTGGTTTGAGTTTCAATCAGCTTGTTTGCAACAGTTTGCTGAGCAACAGTAACCATTTTTTCGTCCAAAACAATCGAAATTTCAGCCTGATCAGACTTTTTGACTTCAGTCTTCTCAACTTCCGAAATCTCTTGAGTGATGGAGGTTTGGTAAACCTTTAACTCACTAGAAAGACGTTCTTCAGCGATGCGGGTTACATTAAACCAATGCTCTTCAGATACAGCGTACTCCTTCTTAGAGTAAATGGTATCAAGTTGAGTAGTAACAACGCTTTCGGTCTGAGTAATGGCAGTTTCAATGGTCTTGATAATTGAGGTTTGCTTTGAACTCAAAGTAGTGGATGAAGACTTTTCGATACAGCCGCAGGTGTCGGTTTTAATTTTGGCAAGATCGGTCGTGAGTTCTTTACGAGAGTTATCAATAATAACCTTGATTTCTTCTTCAGAACTACCCTTGCTTCTAGCGACAGAGATTGCTTCGTACAAACCAATCAGCCAGTAGCGGACAGTGACCTTTATGGTATCGACAGTGACGAGAACCTTCTCCTGAATAGATACTTCAGAAGTTTGAGATTCAGTAATCGTTGAGGTCTCGGATGAAGACAAAGTTGAGCTTTGATGTTCAATCACAACCTTGTAGTGACTTTCAATCTCTTCGATAGCAGAAGACAAGGTACTATCAAAACTGATGTCGGAAGCGCTGCTGACTTCTTCCTTGGATAAGCTGTCCAATAACTTCTCAAAAATACGTGCTCTGAAAAGTTCCTTGACCTGATGAATAGAAACATGCCATTCGGGGACAGCACCAGCAACCAATTGCTCGACGGATGCATGTGCACGCAGGTGTTCGTCCAAACGTCTGAATAATTCCTCGCGAGATTCCTCGATAGTTTGAATAAGTTCTGTCTTACTCTTGCAACGATGAACCTTCTGGGAGAAAACAATCTTCCAAGCACGGACAATTACACGCGATTCCTCAATGATTTGGACAGATGTGCGCTGAGAACGACGAACAATAATGGTTTCTGACTTCTTATCAACATCAGTTACAGCAGAGGCTGTATTTTGAATTACTGCAGTAGAAACATTAGAAGATTCTTTCTTCTCCTCTGTCTTCTTGGCTTCATGCTCAGAATATTTCTCAGCAATCTTTGAGGCACCACCAATAACTGCAACGCCAACAGCGCCTGCGGTAACAGCAATTCCAACGCCGGTGAGAACATCTTGGAATTTGTGATGTTTCTCCTTCTCGACAACTGCAGTAGAAGCAGAGGAGTTAACAGAGGCGGTGTTTTTCTTGACAAAAGTATCCTCTACTTTAATATCGGCTTCCTCTACACTTTCAATAATTTCTCCTTGTTCGATACAAGTAGAGATTCTTTCAATAGAAGAAATGGTGGCGGAGGCGGTAGTTGTAGTGGTTGAGACATTGGTTGAGGTTGCAGACTTGGAACCGAACACAGGTACAGAGAACTTCCAAGTGATAGATTGAGTAGCATTTGAATCATCCTTTGCCTTAACAAGAACAACTTCAATGTTTTCGGTCAATTTATCAGTTTGATGGTAGCCCCAAGTATACTGGGAATAACTTTCAAGATGAACACGTCCTTCCTCAGTGAGAGACCACTTTTGAGAGCTAATACCAGCCTCAGCAGTTTGAACCAATTTAGAGGATCCACTAATTTCACCAAATACATCAATGGCTAATTTGCTTCCATAGTTGATAAGCACACCATTACGGAAAGTCCATAATTGACTCTTGAAATCTTTAAAACTCAACTTCTTCAAAACAAGAGTAGCATTAGACTTGGTGGAGGAGTCTCTGACAGCAATAACAAGACTGTCGCCGCCATTGGTTTCTGCTTTAATGAAGAACCAAGTTGCATTGGGGAATACACCGTAACGCTGAGCAATTTTTGTGGTAGTCGTAGTAGTGGTGGTGGTAATTGTTGTGGTTGAACTCTTTTGAGTAGTGATCCAGGAGATAACGGTAGAGAGGGCAACCTTTGAGTCTTTTTCGACTTCCGCATCATTGAATACAGGAATATGCAATTGAAGCGAATGACTAGCGGTACTTGAATGAGTCTCTGAAGAGGTAGTCAACTCATAATGGCTTTCAGATTGAGAAACCACACTGAAGTAGGTAGTTTCGGAGCCAACCTTGACAGACAAGTTTCCTTGGCCAGATACAGAGAAATACTGATTAAGAGTATCAACCTTATTGGAGAGCAAAAGTTTTTTGGCTAAAGTTAAGTATACGTTAGCTAAAATGTCTTCTTGTATAACTCTACTAAAGATACTTACATTGTTGATCAAAAGCAAGGCGCAACATGTACTTGTAATTGACCAAATATCCATCAACATATGCCCAGAGGAATCGTTTGTGATCCTCGTTGCGACCAAGACTGACAAATTTGATTTCAATGGTATCGTTGATACCGGACGACAAGAATGCATTTTCATTTCCGATGCGAATAAAGAACCAATTTTGAGAGCTGGGCCATTGGTTTTCTGAAGTAATCTTGTGGTGGAAGGTTTCCTTTAACCACTCGAATGCGATAATAGCTGATACAGAACTTGAAATTGCGCTAACCTTACCACCTTCAATAATAGTGTATTTGGATTCAGAGGTGGTCTTCGTGGTTTGATCAATAGGAACCAAAGCAGGAATCAAAACTTCCCAACGTTGTTCAGGGCGACCAAAGTTGGACTTCAAGTGAGACTTCTCTTCTTGAATAAACACATCAATAGAGACATTCTTGTCCGTAACATGCTTGAGTTCCTTGACACCAAGGACGAGATTGCGATTTGACTTCAAGTGAATTAAACCACCTTCAGTTCCGAATTCCCAATGTTGATCGGTAGAGTTCGCGGTTGAGGTCTTGGTAGAAATCACAAGTCTCTCCCCAGAGGTAATCTCATCAGTCATTGTAGCATCAAGAACAAGATTGTGACCTTTGAGATTAACCACACGTCCATCTTGGTAAGACCAAAGTTGACTAGCAAAGTCAGTTGACTTAATTGCTGAGAGTACAACAAAAGCTCCATCTTTCGTTTCCCCGTCGACAACATCAAGCACAAAACCATGGAGATAGCTCTTGATCATGAAATAACCACTGGTAGGGAAGTTAGACTTTTGGTGAGTCTTGTATCGAATAACCTTCTCAAAACCGGTGGGTACATAGTTGATGTCAGCATGATAAGAATCTTTACGATCGTACTTGAGAGACTTATAAGAAGTTTTCTTCGTGACTTGACTAGCAGAATACTTGCTTTGTTCCTTTTGCTTCTTACCAGTGATAGCCGTAGAAATAGTTTCAGGAGCAGAGGTAATTACGTTGGAGATAACGCCAGCAGTTCCAGCTAAAATACCAGCACCAGCAGTAGCGATTCCGATGTTGCTCAAGAGGCCACCATCGCTAGGTCTCGATGGCAACGAGTCTTCATTCTCATCATCATCGTCGTCGCTCTCTGAATAGTCATCAGCAGATTCTTCTTTATGCTTAATTGAGAGAACTTCATCAGTGCAGCCTTCAACAATTTCACTCTCAGTGGCCAATCCAGCACTAGCGGCCAATCCTTCAGTGATGGATGAGGTTGTGGAGGTGGTGGTAGTAGTAGTAGTCGTAGAGGTCTTACTACCGTAGACTGGTTTAGAGAAGACCCATTTCAACCAAGGCTCGGACTTAATCGACGTCTCTTGCTGATTGTTCTCATTCAAATACTTACGAACACGCAATTCACGAAGACCTACTTGAGCTCCAGATACAGAGACCCGTCTTGAGTTAGAGACACCAATAACAAGATGCTCGTCAGAGCGAAGATAAATCTCGCCATCAACAGTCAAGGACCAGAATTGGTTTTCAGACATAGACTGATCGCGAACAAACAAAGGAGTACGAAGACCGTCTTCGATAAGAAGGCCCTTAGCTGGGCTTGCGTCTAGAGCAAGTCCTGTTTGAGCGTTGATCAAGTGACCATCCTTGTAGAACCAGAAGTGCCATTTGTATTCTTTGAAGTTGATGGGTCTTAAAGTTACTTCAAATTCAGTACGACCATTCTCACCGATTCTGGACTTCCTTTCAACAGTAAGAGCGAGATGGGCATCTCCATAACCAGAGCGAATGAAAAATCCTCCCTCAGGGAAAAGTCCCCAACGACGAACAACAGTTAATTTGTTCTTGCGCTCATAACGCTCAGTAGTAGAGGTTTCAAAGGTTGTTTCGTTTACACTGTCAATGAAAACATCTGAATCATTGCGCTCCAAGACACCAGCAGCTGTGGATACACCAGCGGCTGCTCCAATTCTTCTTCCGAAAATAGGAGTGGCGAAAGTCCATAATTGATAGCTAAGATCGAGAGAACCACGAGCGTGCAGCTGAATCTCAGCCCCTTCGACAGCTTTGTTGTCTTTGGCACCGAGAACAAGTCCGGGACGAGCTTTAGGATGAAGATGACCATCAACAGAAAGACCCCAGATTTGATTTTTGCGGTATTTTCTCAAATATTTCTCGTGCCATTGAATGATATCACTTCCGGCATTAAAGGCACCGCCAGCAACGTCAATAACATAATCGGATTCCAAGTTGACAAGGCAACCATCATCTTGAACATGCCACAATTGACGGCGGAAAATCTTATGATCGATCTTCGACAAAATCAACTTGGCACCTTCCTTACGACTAGGGGCAGTAATGACAAGATTACTATCGGCTTTAGAACGAATGTAAAACCAGTTTTCGGGGAAAACACCATATGAGTGAGAAACTAACTTGGTGTCGAAGGATGATTTATCTAAAAATTAATAGATTTGATTAATATAATCATTGAGCAGTCATGGTACAAATATTACGTTTCCGTGTCTGAACAGTTAAAAGAATACGTTCAGTGCGGGTAACAACATTAACTTCCTTCTTGTATACATCGCTATAGCGTTTTTCGTAGTGGCAACGAACGAATCCCCAGTTATAGTGCTCACTGGTATTACTACTATAAGCAAGTTGAACATGGTACTGGTTGCCTTGTTGGATGAGTGCAAAGCCAAGATTGCCTTTAAGCTCAGAGACAATGGAACCATCAGTCTTGATAATCCACTTTTGGCGTTGATCAATAGTCTTGGAATCAGATAAAAGTTCTTCCCTAATTTGAAGCTGACTACCACCGACAAGATCATCAGAAGCATGTAAAACTAAACCAGTGGCAACATGAACGACGTAACCATTACGATAAGTCCATTTAAAATGTTCACTTTGGGCGATTTCCAATTTCTTAACAACAAGGAATGAATAAGCCTCAGATTTTTCGGGAGCCAATGCTAAACCATCATGAGCACCGATAAGGAATGTTTCCTCGGGCCAGTTTGCGATACGGTGAATAACCTTTTGGACGGCTTGCTCGGTAGATTGCTTCCATTCGGTTAAAAGGGTGATGCTCCAACGAGACAAAACCTGAATACCATTCTCGACCTTGATTTCAGGAGATAAGAGACCCCAACGGTGTTCTTGCTTAACTGAAATGTGGTCGGCAAGAACAAGTTTGTAGTTGTCTTCAGATACTACTTCAGGAACAAGGGTAAGAGAGGGGTTCGAGCCATGAACGAAGTAACCTTCAATAGTGAGATTCCAACGTTGCTCAACAGAACCAGCTTTGCGCAACTCCTGGCATATTTTGGAACCGGCTTTCACGTCTAAAAAATTGATGTTAATGGTGACCTGGTTTTGGAGTAACACAAATTTTACACTTACTGTCAACATCAATTGCCAACTGTGTCTCAAAATTAATTAAAACGCCGTTCCAGTACATCCAGAGTTGTCTGCGCCAGTTATCCTTACAAATTTTGGTGAGGCTTAATTCATGGGTAGAGCTGTCAGCAGTAAGAACAAGTGGAGAATCAACTGATGAGCCACCGACGAAAGAACGAATGAAAAACCAGCCACTAGGATATTGAGCGTAGTGATGGTAACAAACGGACTTTTGGACATTAGTCTCGGTAACGGAAGCTAAATATAAATTGAGTTAAAAATCGGAGAATACTGAGCTTAAAAAAAGGTACATACATGAAGTTTGCTTGAAAACTGGAAGAACGAAATTCCATCTTTGCTCTTCATGATCCGGAGTCTTCTTATCCGACAAGCGAAGGCTCATAGTATCTTTCTTAGAATTAGAAAGAGCTAAAACAACGTTTTTGTGGGTCTTCGCGTGAATATAACCTTCGGCGGAAAGTCCCCATTGTTGATTTTCGAAACCTTCATTCTTTTGCTTATATTGGCAAAGCTCAGAACCACTTACAATACAGCCTACATAATAAAACTAAGTTTTCAACGCTTACAAATTACGGCTAGCGCATTTAATATTTACCTCCACGTACATCCAATACTAAATTGGATGCCTTGTTGAAGAGGAAACCATCGTTGTGCTTCCACAACTGACGATTGTAGTGTTCAGTATCCAATTGAGTCGCGACAACTTGAGCAGCCAATTTCTCAGTTTCAAGAACAGTGACGACGAGACCATGCTTTTGATTTTTGATGAAGAAATAACCATCGGGAAAGACACCAATTTGCTCAGAAACGGTGACGATTTCGGTCGTCTTCTTCTTGAATACAGGCATGACAACAACGAAACGATGATGAGAATGAGTTTTATTATCATTCTTCTTTTGCAACAAAACGCTGGCGCCCTCACGGTTTAAGCCAAACCAGTTGTCCTTTTTAAAACCAAGAACGAACTTGCCGTCATTTTTAAGCTTTATCTCGCCAGCATCGGTGAGAACCCAAGATTGAAGAGGCAAATCCTTCTCAGTAAGACTGGAAGATTGATAAATGTAAGATTCATCAGAAAGAGTATCAGCAGTTAAAGTAAAGCCAGAATGGGTGTTAATGAGACGGCCGGTGATGACATCGTAATGCCAGAGTTGACTGTCATAATTATGTTTACGCAGAGGTTCAAGGGACAAACGACCACCTGGACTATTGATTGATCCGGCATCAACACCAATGAAATAACCAGTTGCGTCGGATTTGATGAAAAATGCTGAATCAGGGAAAGCGCTTAACTGATTATGAGCGGAGTCATCAAGGCAACCATCATCATCTGAATATGCAAAAGCTTAAGTACTTAAAGGCTGGAATTTTTTTTAAAATAAAAGTAATCTCTTACCAGAATGAGTAGCGGTAGAGCTAGTACTAAAGCTGCCAAGAGATGCACCACTAATAGTACGCTTCAAGCTATTGATGGGATTCTGAATAGAAGGGGATCGTTTCAAGGAGGGGGAGATAAAGTCCCAACGCTGTTCCTTAGCCTCTTTTACATTCTTTTCAAGAGCCTGGAGATGAACATGCTGACCTTCACGACGCGTGAAAAATGATTCCTTAATACCAACAACCAGGTTTGGATTCTTAGTTAAATAGATGTGACCATCGGAAGACAAGCCAAAAGTTTGACTTTCAGAAGAATCAGAATCGTTTGCTTGAATGATTTCAGTGCCAACTTTTGCGAGACCTTAGGTAACACAAAACGAAACTTTATTATGGTGCTCTATTATGCCTAAATATCACAAATACTCACCTTTAGCAATGTCAAGTACAAAACCGGTCTTCTTGTTATGAAGTCGGCCGTCTTCACCGTGTTGCCAGAGTTGAGTATCGTAATCTCTACTGCGAACGGTAGCGATTACAACAGGCTCACCAGCAGTGTACTTTTCAGTGGATAATACATATCCGTTGTTCAAATTTTTAATGAAAAACCAACCTTTAGGAAAAGATGACATTTCTCAAAAGGTTAAAGAATACAAAGAAATAATGAAAAAAATGCTTATTTTTTTGTGTATGTTAGTTTACAAATGGAAGGAAGATAGCTTTTTTTGATTGATAATACAATGATTTACAGAAATATATGATGGAGTTGAGAAAATACAAGTAGCTTTTAGGTATGAGAAAAGTACAAAAGGTTGCAACAAGAAAAGACGTGGAAAAAGCTCGAAAATCGTAACGCGCATCTTGACATTTTATACTCTCAGGTTGGGCGTAAATTTAATGCGCTCGTTTTCAAAATAAGCAGCAGATTTCGTTTTACGATGGTATCACAAGCAATCATATTTGTTTTGAAAAAGTTGGTTTGGCACAGAACCTCTTTAAGTGGAGCTTTCCATTTACGAACTTACGCCGATTGCGAAATCACTCTCGATTATTTAGCGAAATACATTCGTTGCTACATCACATTTAACAACGAAATTTACGTGTTAATCGAATTTTTTCCGCTGCAAAATGTTTGTTTCCAACTAAGAAAGCCTGCTGTTCGAGATCTCGCGGCAATCACAAGGATTTGGCTTGTATAAAGATTATCAACAAGCCTTATTTCACACTACTGTTTATCAAACAACTTACATAGCCCCGAATACAAAAAAGAAACACGCGATATTATGCTGCAAAAAATAACAGAGTCGCTCTATAAGGTCTGTGAGTAAATATTGAGAGAAAACTGAACGGGCTAGAGCCCCTTCATTGGATTCATGTTACTAGTTTGCTTTAATTTCATTTTCATCTCATTATATCGTAATAGAACGCTAAAATAGTGCTGCTCTTATCAATTTTGAGATGTGAGTGAATAACAATCTGTAACGCGTAAAGATGCACTTCGAACTCGATGATAAACCAATACAAACACACTTACATAACGCAACACACCAAATTTTGTTTGCTTGACCTATTTCTTTTTTACGAATACAACTCAATATGCATCGTTATTTTATCGAAATGAGGGGATCCAGAACAATTATAATTAGTAATTTTTCGTTGCTTTTTCGAGACAAAAATGTTAACTTTTATTTTTTTATATTTTGCTGCAAGTTCAGGGCGAATGAAAATTACTCTCGGTGCTGCATTAACCTTATATTTTAAAGCTTGTACCACTTTAATGCAGAGTGAAGGCGGGCTCTGGGCGTATCAGTTTTGGTGGCGTACAAAAATTTGTGCGACAAATATTTTCTTTTTTGCAAATAATTTTTGCCTATTTATGTTACGAGAGTCTGAGTCAACGGTTATTTCAAAAGTGTAACCGGAATGTGTTCAAAACGCAGTTACAATCTATTCAAATCTGTCGTAGTTAAGCGTTTCAATTGATTTTAACATATCCTATTTTGCGTTGTATGATAAAAGCACAGGTGAGATCAGTTTACTTCGCGGATGAGTCCCGAGATTAAAGTTGTTGCTTAATTTTTAGATTTAAGGAGATGAAGGGGCTTTATCCGTTTTGGTAATTTATTTTTGTTGTCAAGCGTGAATATTTTGATTCCCCAAAACCCACACATCAAAACATGATGTAAGGTAGGAGCATTAGTCTGTGAATACCACTTTCTGATTTACTTATGATCTTTATGCAACTTGTAAAACAGAATCGAAGGAAATTATCGGAGATGGTTGTGCTTTCTTTATTTATAACGTCGTAGGAACGAAAAGATAAAGGTCACTGGCGGAGTGCGATATATAATGGAGGAATGTGAAGAAGAGAAAAGCTTTACTCACGGGCTCTATGTTGAAATTAGCTGATGCAAGGCCCAAAAAAAGTTTGAGTGTGGTCGCAATCTCAAATTTCTGTACAAAAGCTAGAAACAAGCGGATAATTAGAATCAGGTACGGAATGAATTCTCTTGTGACATGATGCGATCAAGTTATGTGCAACACAACATAGGTCGAATGTTTTGAAAAAAATAGGACAGAAGTAGCACTTTAGTAGACGAAGAAAGGATACAGTAAAGTATATATGTAATCCATTAATCTACTTTATCTTTGAAAATGTGATGCGTATCATACATATGAACAAAACGTTATTTGTTTATTAAGTCTACCAGAGCAGTACTTCAGCAGTACTTGCTACAATTTTTGTACAAGAGAGGGCTTTAGAAGACATTTACACCTTTGCTGATGAAACTTATGATAAAACTTTAGAATAAATCAAGTTCACTAGTTACAAAGTGTTAGTGTGGATTGTTACGAGATGCCAAAACGGATTTTCGGGATAAAATCACAAACAACTATCTTTTACAGAAAACCATTTTGTTTCAAAGCCGGAGGCTATACACAACTTACTAGTGCTAAATTAACTCCAACTATTTGTCCACTGGAAGGCGATATTACACTATCGAAAGCAATTTTACAAAAAAAGACGTGTCAGACTACATATATTCAAGTGATGTTTATGTTGAACAATAACATCACAATGTAGTAATCATGTTTACGTAGTGAGAATGCGGTTTACATAGCGTTATGTGTTACATAAATCAGTATCACTTTTGCTGGGTGCTATTTTTGATAGCTATCAATGCACGTCCTTCAAACTTGAAGTAGATGACAACGCTTATCGCTTTTGTATATGATACTTGATTTCATCTTACTAATTTTGTTTTATCTTTTCTTGATGATGGTACTGAACTTACGTATGTATTACATTTTAGCGCAATGCGTAAACTTCCTTTCATCAGGGTCACTATAAACAATTTCCCGACTCATAAGTTACTTGATTCAATTCATAGTTAATATAGGTTTTATTCTAAAAAGCATACAGGTGTTCAAGAATAAAGGGTAAAATATAATGGATATGGAAGCTATCTATATAAGTACAGAAATAATAATATAATAGGATATAAATATAAGGTGAGAGATGCAAACAAAATATGGTACGGTAAAAGTAAAAAGAAAGGAAAGGAAAATTGTGCTGTGATGGAGAAGAATATGTATATGAATATATGTATAGACTATATACTACTTACAAGTTAAAAAAACAATGGGGGTTGGGGAGGGGGGAAAAGAATATATAGACGACATAGATTAGTGCTGTAAAATTCTCATTACGTTCTTGTTCAGAGTCTTATTACATCACTATCATTAAATTGTTGGTGTTGAAATTCGGCAGATTTGAAATAAGCTTCAGCTTCAGCTTTGCTCATCATACGTTGTTGTTGTTGTTGTGGTTGTTGGTTTTTTGTCAACAGATCGTCATTTTGAGACAAAATCTTCTGAATCCAACCTTTAGCCAGTTTAAACACTTTAGTGGAACCTTTGATTTTGGAGTATCTCAAAGAGACAATTTGTACAGGAGACCCGTCATCATTGTATTTGGATGAAGGCACAGAAGAAGCATCAATTGAAAGCATAACAAAACCATCAGAGGAATCGTCCTCCTTTTCGGGCTTTGCATCGTCGTTATCGTTCTCATTTTGCTGCTGCTGTTGAAGAATTTGCAATTCTTGTTCAGTTCTTCCCAAGTTTAAAATGTCATAACTGCTGTTTAGTGCATGAGAAGACGCCCCAAAGATTTGAGTTGTGTTATCCAAGTTTGATTGTGAATTGAATTGAGCGGACAACCGATTCATCTGTCTGGACCACCATCCAACGTTAGATCCATTATAGCTTGAAAAATTACTGATTGTTGACGTTTGTCCATGACTACGATTCATATCTGATAACCTGTCGTTGGAAACAAAGAATTTTGATCGAAGTAGAGACTGCTGATGTTGAGACTGCTGGGGCTGGGATGGTGCTGGGACAATGATGGACTTCTTACAATTTTTAAGGGTCAGCAGACAAACCAGTTGTGTACCTGACGCTTGGTAGTAGGTGATACCAAGAATGTCGCAAACCATACGCACAATTCTAAGCAATTCCGATTGATTTCTTTTATCTTGTTCAGGGTCATAATAATCATTGTGAGAAGACATATTAAACTCTGGTTGAGTATTCGAAAAGAAAACCATAGATAGACGATGAGATAATCTTTTACTGCTATTACTTCTTTGTTGTTGCATGTGAGGTGGTACAGCGCGTCTTTGATCCAATGTATTTGCCGTAGATGATGAAGCAAAAGTGGAAGAGGTTGAATAACCAGAGACAAATGTAGTAGAAGACCCAGTTCTGATGTTACATTGTATAGTGAAATAGCTGATGTGATCCTTTGCTACTCTTTGATATAATTGAGAAAGGTTCAATGCCGATGCTGTATGTCGGAGTTGTTTTTGCTTCCCCGCCGGATGTTGTTCCATTAATTTAGCAGACTCGGTCCGCTTGAATTTGCGTAAAATATGGCTGATGGGTGATTTTAAATCACCAACATTATGTACTTGCTGTAAGCCCACTTGCTTTAGTGTTACTAAAATATTTTCGTGTAATTCAGCTTTTGCTTTTCTCTGTTCATCTAGATCAATAGGCTGTTGAGAAGAATGAGGTGCTGTACCCGTAAAATAAGTTGATGCGTTCGTAATATGGTATATAACGGTTTTTGGCACTCTAAACCCTCTGCGACGTTCCTCTTTAATATCTTGAATATGCAGTCTTTTACTGTTTTGTGAGCATAGCTGAATTCTTGTATTGTCTTCTGTTCGGATGGAAGTTGCATACGCCTCTGTTACATCATGTGCGTGATATAATGGATTAGGAATTCTTTCCTCAAAAACATTATTCAACCTTCCAAAATCGTTTATCCATGGATCACCATCAAGAAATGATTTTAAGCTAAGTCTGTCAAATCTATCTACTGCTAGAAACTTCTTGATTGTATTTTGAAGCTCTGGACTAAGCCTTGAAGATAATTTGTATCGGTGACTTATAATGAGCTTTCTTAATTCTGGTTGAGCTAATATGAAACAAAGGTGTTAGAGAGGGGATGAAACAATCTTGCGTCAACGACAATCCTTACTTCTAGCATGTGAGAATAGCTCAACACCTGCAGTCATTCTATACAGCATGATACCCAAACACCATGAATCTACTTCCGGTCCAATGTAAGATCTTGCAGTCATAATTTCTGGACTATAGTACAATAAAGAACCTGCAAGTACGAACGGAGTATAAGTGACCGAATACAACTAACTCTATGCAAGCATTCAACTTTACCGCAAACTGTTCTCAGACGTTGCAAACCAAATCTATTTCCCAAACCAAAATCAGCTATTTTCACTTTGTGGTCCGGTGTTAACAATACATTTGGGGTCTATTTAACATAATGATCAGATTGGAAAAATAGTGACCAATTGTATGTAAATATGCTCTAACCTTCAAATCTCTATGAACGATCCATCTGGAATGGCAATGGTCCACAGCTTTCACCACCTGACGAAATATATCACGCGCTTGATCTTCAGGAATTGTGCTTTTATCAATTGATTTCAAATGCTCCTCCAAATTATAACCTGGAACATATTCCATAATAATATACAATGTATCTGCAGTTTCATAAGTTTCATATAATTTGACAACATTTTGATGATCCAGGGCCTCCATTATTGAAATTTCTCTCACAAGCCTGGACATGACACGGTATTTATGTTCCTTTTTACTGATCATCTGTTTGTCGTCATGAGAATTGCCAAATTTGAACATTAACAAAAATATCGCAATTTTTTCGCCTTTGAAAAATAAAGATAATATATACCTTAATTGCTACTTTTTCACCTGTCAAGTAGTGATGTGATAGCATAACTTTACTGAATTTACCTCCACCCAATGGAGATTCAAATATGTAATCACCGATACCATTCAACAAACTATCGGAATTGAAGGGTGGTGCTGGTATGGGCTTCTTCTTTTTAATTGTAGTTGAATTTGTAGTGGTCGTTGTATTATTAGTAGAAGAATCAGGAGGCGAAGGTGGCGCTGTCCCAGTATTTGTGTGTTGTGGCGAGATATCATAGGAATCGTCATCCTTCATTTCAACAGTTGTAGATCGATGCCTCCATTTCGAGGAACGAAATGGGTTACTAACACCAAGAACCATATCTACAGCAAAATATTGGAAGAAATAACAGTGATAAATGAAAAAAAAAGAAAGAAAAAGAAAAAGAAAAAAAAAGAAGAAAGATAATAAAAAAAAGGAGTGAAGATATATAAAACTGGTTATTATGGTGAGACAGGGAAAAGCAAGCATCATCAATCGTCCAATTTAGGGCTGGTACGCACTAACTATGTCCTTTTAAAGAATTTCATTGTACAACACTTTTGTTAAATATATTGTTATTGTCTTAAGGTCAATTGTTTACAATAGATTCACAACAGCTTATATATATATATTATAACTATACATAATATAATAGTCATCGTTGTACTGCCTGAGGATCTTGATTGTTTCGAGTTTTTGTTATTTGTTATGAAAACATTGCTTGATTCGATGATCTTTACAATCTGATAAGACCATGAAATAATCAATTACTTGGCAAGAAATTGCTGAAGCTGTGTTATCGCAAGATATTAAAAGTATGCTAGCACAGAGTAAAACGATGATCTTTACGACGCTTTATAATCTCAACCACGCTGTTTTTGAAGTGTCACAAAAATTTCGCATGTCTTGAGCATCGAAAATTACTTATTTGGTACATACACCCAAAACATAGTACTATTAGAAAGGACGGTGCATCATGTAATATATTTAACGTTACTGGCTTCCTACAAGTTGGTAATTTTTGTAAAGACAAAGAAACCACTCCAAAAAATAATTTATTACATATAAATACAAAGTGTAACATCTTGTTCGGGACTCTCCATCCGTTGGTGTAATCTACACGCTTTAGAATCCAAATAAACCGTTCTTCGATAAAGCAGACTCCAAATGCACAGGTACATTCTTTTCCAATTCTTCTTCTCTCTTTTTATCCATCTTTTTGGATGTCAAGGCACCAATTTTTTTGTAGTATTCCATTAATCTTTTATGTCCTCCGGCTTTGGCAAGATCGTAGGGAGTACCCACTTTACGTGGGACATAAGCGTTAAAATCGCATCCACAACGTTCAATTAAAAGCGAAGCCACTTCAAGATGACCATTCTTTGATGCCCAGTGCAATGGGATCTCACCACGGATATCCGCCTGATCAACGGGTAACTGACAATTTTGGACAAAAAACAAGACGAGGTCGGTATGACCAGAAGCTGCAGCATAATGAAGAGCGCTTGCGCCTATTTTGCCAGAGAAAAAAATTAAAATTAGTATGTACTCCACAGGGACCTTAAAAATAAAAATACATTACCCATGCTATCAACTTGTACATGATATTTTGGCGGGGTAAGTGATACAATATATTCAACTATAGTGGTATGACAATGCTCGGCTGCAACATGAAGAGCAGTTTTGTTTTTAAGTCCTGCACCTCTTGAGATTGTAACATCTGCACCAGCCTCAACTAATGCTTGAAGACCGGCGAGCCAACCTGTACTAGCAGCTAAATAACCCGGTGTGACTTTATCGTCTTCTACTTGACTTAATGTCATAGCGTTGGGGTTGGCACCATGAGCAAGTAACAAATCCAAAGACTGAGGCGCTTTTAATGCTATCACCGCGTGAATCATACCGTAGCCATACTTGACGAGTTTATGACTAGAGGATTGCTTAGCGGTATTGGGTGATCCTCCACGTCTCAAGAAATTACTAATTCAGAAAAATTAACTTTTTAATAAAAATTTTTATGCAATGTATGTATATTAATTGATTTTTACCTAATCATCTTTTCAACAGTTGAATCTGCTGTTTTGCTCTTGGCAATGGTTTCCCAAAGTGCATCTGATCCACCAAAGGTAATTGGGTCCACTTTTCTTTGTTGAATCACTTGAGGATTCAATGAGTTATTATTACCGACCAAGGTACCTGAACGAGCAACAGTAGGAGGAGTAGGAGAGGAAATGGAGGCAGCGACTGGTACCGGCCCGGTCGATGAGATTTGCGTTTGCTGTTGTTGTTGTTGTAATTGTTGCCATGATTCTTTTCTGGCCTGCAAAAAAGAATTGTTGCTTTTATTATCACCGTCTGTGCTAGATGAATGAATGCTACTAGCGATCCCTGCGTTTGAATTTTGACGAAGACGTGGGACAGGCGGTGCTGGAGAAAGTTCAGATGTAAATGTAGTCCAGTAAGGTGCACTGGATGCGTTTGAAGACGATGTTGAAGAGGACGATGATCTGGAAATATGGCGTGCCTTTTCAATATTATTTGAGGTTGTTGATGGCAAGGGTGATGTGGGAAGTGGTGGCGGGGGTAAATTATAAATAGGGTGTGTACCTTCTGATCCAGAAATAGATGATGGTGGGGGACTTTGGGGAATCATAGAGTTCATACCGTAGCTGGGTGATTGGGTAGTATTTCTGAGTTGCATATGTTGGTTGTCCACGGAAGACGAGGTATTAGAATCGAGGGATGGGCTGCGTGGTCTATGGCCATTCACCGCTGCGTACTGTTTATTCAATTCCACTGCTTTGTCGTATTTCTTTTTGAAAAATTGCATTTCGCGCACGGCTTTTTCGTATCTGCGCTGATAATTATCTTCGGTCATCTGTAAATTCTCATATTCTTGTTCAAGTATTTCTGATCGCTGCTGAAGCATTGAAATCAATCGGTCATAATCGGTCGCAAGTCTTTTCACTTCTAGGCGAATTGCCTGTTTAAGATCGTCGTCTGATATTTGGTGTGTCAAATTCATTAGGTTTTCTTTGGGACTGATGCGTTTTTGTTGTTGATGATGATGTATGGCTGCATCGTCTTCTGATATATCGTGAAGTTGCATTCGTTGAAAATTGCGTGTATACTGCTGTGGTTCATCCATGTAATTAACTGAGGGAGGTGGTGTCATAAATTTCTTTTTGTTTTTTACAATTAATAAGAATAAAAAGAAAGTTAAAAACTCGAACAGGAAAAAGAAAAGAAAAAAGGCACAAAGGAACACAGATGTTATATTTTTTTTTTCCCAACGGATATTGTGATGCTTTCTGAGATTGGAAAGCGGTTACTGAATTTCATATTTTTAAGGCAACATTGAACATTCTATTGTATCCCTTTTTATCGATTTTAAAGATCAAATCCCGCGTAAACAGTCAATAAAGAAAGTCTATTTGTTTTTCACAGCACAAACCTGTGTAGATCTTGGGAACATGTGTATTTATGGCAATTTTTCGAAATCATTCATTTTTTGTCATCAATACAATTTATGTCTAATTTAAAGAAGTTAAAGAATAGGGCTTTTGGTTACTTTCAATCTCCCTTAAGTTTATTTTTTTTTTTGCTGGATACTTAGTATCGAAAGCGTGCAAAACGCAATACTGTCAAGCATTATGGTGTTCCTATACTTCATCTCCTTGGTATTTTTGTTGGATTACACCCCCCTATGCTACAAGCTTTTGATTCAGTAAAGTTTATCCATTAATGGAAAACTGCTCCTTTCGAGAAGGAACGCTACATATTCTCCATTATATTTTTTTAACTTGTCAATTCATTTATTTGCAATAATTCTCGAGCTGACTTGCTTTTTTAAGCAGTTTCCCCCAAATCGAAGACACTACAATCCAGATCATATGAGATCGTTGCACAAGTTAAAATAAAGCTAAAAAAACTATATTCTCCGTTTAAAATGGTCACTCAAAGCAAAGACCATCGAACCTCAGGCACGGTATCAATTTCACATTTTACCCCATACAATGGAGTAACACTGTATACTTTACTTTATCCCTTGAACCTGAAAAAAAAAGACAATGGATTGAAGCGCATCTATTATTACTACTAGGCGCAGAATTACTTGGTTTTTTAGAGTTTTAGGGGGGCAAAACCTTAAGTAATATATCATCATACTACTACTGTGTATTCTTTAGCACATGAAATCGTTTTACCAGCCAGTGAAAATCAGGAGCAAATTGTCTCCATTTAAAGTTTCACCGCATAAGATCAAGACTATAACATGACGCGTACCACTAGTTAAACCATTATATCTACATAAAAGTAACACACAGGGTTCAATACGTGTTGCCAAAAGCACACTGTTGCAATGATTTGGTTCTGATTTCTAAAATCCGAAAATGAGGAACTCAATTTTTGAGTATGAGTACCGCGCCTCTTTTCATAGATTTACTAAGCAGTCCAGGCTTGGGGACTTGCACACAAACATATTTTCAATACGTTACTCTTTCCTATATCAGCCAATCCTTCCCACGTACTTGGTTGGTATCGAGCTCCACCAATTAAAAATCTAGTGAAATTTGACTCATTCTTTCGCACTTCGAGTTGACCATCAATCAAAAAAGTCATCAATCATGGTAAATTACATAGGTTGCGCACTGTTGAAAGATGAACAAAAGAGAAATAGAGGAACTGCGAGAATACAGATAAAATAGCATTTGTGTTACATAGCCCAAAGATCCAATTTTAAAAAAAATTGAATGGCGCACACATTTGCTGTGGAGCAAAGTTGTGAGCCACTGCGAGGGTGTGTTATTTTGAGTATATCACTATGAAAGATTCTTTAATAAAATATTTGAAAACATATCTATAGTCGTTGTCTACTTCCCGATCATGTTCAATTTCCCAATTCAAATATCAAAGTCTGCGCTTTTACAAGACTTCTGAGACTTAAATTTTGACAGATTATCCAACATTTCTCTTGGCAATTGTTTGACGTCTTTATGACTAACTGATACACTGATAAACCATCAACATTGGTAATGAAGAGTTATGTATACATTATACAATTAACGAATTAATAATTAATTGCACCACTGACCGAAATCAGTCCATAATTTACCAAAATTAATGAGAACATTGGATCCAAGCTTTACTATCACATTATATTTCTTGTTCTTGTTTTTTTCAATGTCTGAAGTAAGGTCACAAGGATTAGTAAGGAATGTATTATATCATATATTCTAGTCTGCTGTACAAAAGAATTTCTTCACTGAGCTTTAGGAGTTGGTATTGGGGCAAATACCAATTCCCAAGTATAATTATGATCTCGCCCTCAAATCCTCTTTTGATTTCTTCCATCGTTTCGCTTACAAATTGCTTTTGCATAAAAGAGTCATATTTTACAGTTTTCTCATAAAATAAAAACCACTTTGTACATGCCTTGGGAAAAAAACCTGTTTTAAGCAATGTGGGAGACTATGTCGGCTGCGTCCGATTGACTTGATAGTGAATTGATTTCAGGTGTATAATCTCATTTATCAGTAGGATTTCTAAAATTAGAAAGACAGAAGTTTTGAAAATGCTAGAAAGTGTGACGTATTTAGAGTATTTTCATGCTAAAATGTTGCCATTGCGCGTCGATAGACTCTTTTTCTCTTTTATCATCGATCTTTGATTTGACAACAGGAGCACTTTATATAGAATGCGGTCGAAGGGTTCAGTAAATCAAATCTAACAAGCAGTATCTTTGTGCTAAAGGTCGCCTTTGCTTTACCACCTACACGTAAATAGCTGTTGATGCAACTGAAAGACAGACTATTGGAGGCTATCTTTGACAGCAAAGTAATCTCCACTTTCAAGATGAACTCCTGTCACTTTCACACGGTTTCCTTTCACTGGACACTCAAACCCAAAAGTAGGGTTTTCTTCCAACAGAAGCTTTCTTTGTGCACGTTTGGTAAAATCGGCGAGCAGTGATAACGTCTGACCAAAAGGCGTGCAGTTTTTAATCATTTTTTTTTTTTTTTTTACTCACAACAGAAAGAATTCGTGTTTTGCGATTCAAAGACGCCCTTCTTAATGAAAAATCATTAGTTTTATTCTTACTGTTGACATCCTTGCGGACACAACAATATGAAATGCAGAACTGTTGGAGGTAATTACCTTAACAAGCAATTATAGTTTATCAACATAATTCATTGTCTATTTTATCATATTTCAGGCTTTACTCCAGGTCGATCTGCTACTATGAATCGGCAAATACTACAAAAAACAAGCGCATCGTTCGAAAGATTGCAGTCTATACTATTTCATTTTCTGCTAGATGTTCTGCTGGTTCTAGCAATGGTACTCAAGGTTTCTCCTTCATCATTTCATTAAATGCTGATGACTTCGATTTTGATGCTGCTGATGCTGTGACTCCTCTTGCTACTCATGGTCAACAACAACAACCACAGTTTAGTGAAGTTTTGCTAGGTATTGTTTACGACACAGATCATGAAGGAGCACGCCAATATCCTAAAGCAGAGAACACGTTTCCGAGCACGGTGGTCGCCCCGTTCCTGAACAGAATCTTGTATGGTGGTGATTTAAAACCATATCGGTGAGTGATAAACTAGTAAAAGCTGCGTTTGATCACTTATCATGAGCTTTAAAAAATAAATAGGTCAAACACACAGCTTGAAACACTGTCCTCCTCCTCTCCTTCAGCAACAAGAAGAAAGGATAATAAAGTCTTTCAACTAGATTTCCTCGTATACGTCTGGCTATTCCGTTGATTTGTTGTCATTTAGGCCAACCCTCTGAAATCAGCAATGACTGTAGCGCTGCTACATGGAAGAAAATTGGAAATTCATTACTGTCACGAGTAATTGAAAACGCTCAATCAAAGTTACACATCGTTCAACAGGAATTAGTTTCTGATTTGAAACATGACAAAGAAAACACGGTAAATATTTTAAAACGTAGAGTACTTCGGATTAGTATCATTAAAAACTTACAATTCGACACCTAGTCCTTCGAACCCCCCTACCACGTATGTAATCACTGTAATAAGTTTAATATTTGAGAATTTTATGTTTAAAGGTTCTATGTTAGTATCGTAAACAGCGGCAACGTCTACTTTAATGACAAAAACCAACAAAACAATTATTATCACCAAGCTGATAAGGAGGACACAACCCAAATACATTCATCACAAGATAGCTTCTCTTTAAACGACGATACGCCTACATACCAGAACAACTAAAATGGCTTTGAAAATGAATAGAATTGATAATGAGGGTGATGAATTCGAAAAAGAAGTGAGTTTTCGTCTGCAGAAAAATAAATTTAGTCTAATACCCTTTATTAGTGGATCAAGAATGACTTCAACCTCTCGCAGTATTTACTGCATAACTACAGATTGAAGTCAATCGAATACAACGAACGAATGGACCATAAAGAATTAAGCCTGGCTCGTCGTTTGTATGTATCCTATATGTATATGTATATCTTTATACTAACCATCATCTATTAGCTCTTTAAATCACATCTTTTATTTCCCCGTTGATCAAGAGATGCCGGGTATTTGTTTCTCAAGAACGCCACTTCTGCTTACCAAAGATGGCCCACTAGAGACTCTGCATTCAACGACCTGCTTCAATTAAGCAACTTCGCTTTTAAGAGAAGTGTACTTTGGATTAGCCAAAACCATCCCCACTATCAATGTACCTGCTGAAGGAACATGTTGGGCAGAAGAATTGCAGGAGGTAATTACGTATATAATCAGATAATTTGAGTCAAATGATTCACTCACATCTCTTCTTATTGAATTTCAGGCCTGTCAAAGTAAAAACTTATTCCAGCTCGATCTTCAACTCTCTGCATATTTAAAAGTAGTTGCTGGAAAGCAGTGTACTTTACGAAGAACAGCTGTATATATATTTATGGATCCCATCAACAACATGATCTATCACAACGTCCACAGCCATTCAAATGCCGAAGACACTTTTGTGCATACAGCTGTCGCCCTATTACTCAATAGGATCTTCTCTGGTGATAAGCTGAAATCGTGCTGGTTAGTCATAAACTATTAAAATTGACATACAACTGCTAGTCTTAACAGTTAAAAAAAATAGGTCCAATACGCAACACCCAGTTCGAAGGAATGTCTGGTAATTCTTCTGTTCTTGAAGACTCGTCTTTACCAACTTTCAAAGTTACTCGGATTCTTGGTTCTTGTTCCCTACAAGTAATCAAACTGTTTTGGTGGTTTGTAACTGAATTCTCCCGGCAAAATTACTTTTTCCCTCGGATCTTCATGGTTACCTAGATCCTTCTCCTTGGCTCCTTCTCTGGTGCAAGACATCATCATCAGAAGCAACAGCTTCTACATCTGTAAAAAGAAAGCGCAAAGACGGGGCCTTCCAGTCGCTATGCTTGGCCTTTCGGAAACCTCTTTGATCTGTTTGTAGTAGAGGTAAATCCCCTAAAGTCGAATTTTCTGCATCGCCACCACATGGAAAAAAACTGGAAGGTATGTAAAGGTATGAGTAATCCAAATGTGTCCAACTAATTTTTGCGTCCTTCGACAGAGCATGGTGACACAGTTTACTGAATCTAATAAAGAAAACCAGGAACAAGGAAGGTAAGTACCTTGAATGGGTGTACAGATTTAAAAAGATCAAATGTTTGAACTTTGATAATTTTAGTTCTGGAATAGTTACCAATGCTGTCAACAATAACTATTTCAATGATCAAAGTCAGCAGAACAACTACATACTACAGCAGCCGTCCTGACAACAGTATTTCAGATTCTCAAGGCAGCTTCTCCTCGACAGACGACACACCCACGAGAACAACAAAACTGGTCTTGAGCTTAACAGATGACAATGACAAGAGAGACGATGATCTCGAAACTGAAGTAGGTTACTGTTCACAGAAGAATGAATTTAATCTGACGTTGTTTTTTTAGTGGATTAAAAATGATTTCAACCTGTCCCACTATTTACTCCATGCTTTGAGAATCAGATCAATCGAGCATAATAACAATATGCCACACAAAGAATTAAGTTTAGCTCGCAGACTGTACGTATTCCGCATGCACGTAAATCAACCATATACTTATCATTTCTCTTAGGTCATTATTTCATGTGTTTACTTTCCTCTCGATCAAGGAAAATCGTGCATTTGTTACCTGGATACATCGCTTATTAAAGATGTATACCAAGATGTATTGAAGATTGTGCCCGCAGTTAACGTACCAGCAGAAATTACTACGTGGGCTGAAGAATTATTGGAGGTAATTACTTTAAAATAAACAAACAATTTGAGTCGAATCGATATGCTAATTATCCGTCTTCTCAAATTTCAGATTTGTGAGAACGACAAAGACATCTTCCAGATAGATTTGAAGTTATCCAAGTATCTTAATTATGCCGCTGAAAAAAAAAGCGTGTTACTCAGAGCTGCTGTCTACACTTTCTTGGGCATCATGAATCATTTAACCAATAACGATGTACATAGCCACCCAAACGCAGAAGACACGTTTGTACATCAAATTGTCGCTCCTTTCTTGACAAGCGTGTTCCAAGGTGAACATTTGAAGGCCTATTGGTAAAGTAACAAACTTGTAAAACTTGTGTTATTATTATTCTTAACAACTGAAAAAGAAAAAGGTCAAACGCGCAACTAGATATGGCTGGTGACAGTGAGAGAGATGATGTCTAAACGAGGTAGGTTGCTGTTCGCAATGAAAAAATTAATCATCCATAAGTCATTTATCAAGTCTAACGATGATAAAATAGATGAATTTGAGCTTGACCTCTTGCATTGTAATACCTTAGCAGAGCTGCAGAAGAAAGGTGCCTCATCAGCAGAGCTGCGGCATTCTTGAAAGTTCAAATGAACATTATCTACACCAGCACCCGAATGCGGAGGACACTTCCGTGCACAAAGTGGTAGCTCCATTTCTTCGCAGTATTTTCAATGATGACCATTTGGGATCTTATTGGTAAATATTAAAGAGACAAAATTGACAAAAATATCAGTCTTAACAATTGAGAAAAAAAAAATAGGTCCAATACTCATCTTGAAGGAATCTCTGCCTTGCTTTCAACAGCACCGACCTGGTTCCTGCTAGCCTGGAACATTCACCCCCTTTGGCCAAGCGAGTCGACTATTCCAGCAGCAAACTGATCTCTCAACGGCAGGAAACGTTCGTAGACTGGTTGTACAATCGCAGCGAGGAGAACACGCCTATCAATATGCCACTGATCTTATCATATCTTAAAGAACGGTCCGCAGAGCTCAATTGGTGTTTTACCACTTGTTGCCTGTATATTAGCCGCATTAATCTCATTTATCTGCCGGAAATCAGACAACAGTTGAAGGCCCATCCTGAGTTTCTTACGTACGTTAAGAACGGCAAGAGCACCACGGTGCGACCATTCAAGCGTTTCAACTACATTACCAAGCCCGCACTACAGCACCTTCTAGACTTGGGTCCTAATGCCACACACTCTCTCAAAGATTTGACTGCGAAATTAGCTTGGCTTATCTCTATGGCTGGTTTTTTCCGCCCATCTGACTTGGCGCGCGTCGACATCGATAAGACCACCATCACCACCGGTGACATTATACACTTGGTTGTGGTAGGCCCAAAGGAGAAGCATCGGGGGCAACCAATCTGGCGTTCGGTGGCGATTCACCCCCGCGATAATCCACTTCTATGCCCGGTAACGATCATCAAAGACTACTGTACCAGAGCTGCTTCCTCTCCATGCATTACCCCGCACTCTCACTTGGAACACACTTCCACCAATGCTTTGGTGCGCTCAATTGTCTCTCCGTCTCCGCCTTTTTCCCTGGTGCGCATCTCCAAGTACGTGCAGTCGATCATGGAGCATGTGGATTGAGCCCCGCCCGCTGCTCCCGTTCCCAAGGCTCGTGCCCTTAGGGTCACTCTTACTGCTCTAAAAGGTCTTTCCATCGTTCAAATCTTTGCACATGGTAATTGATCCCCCCGCTTTATCTTTCAGGATTTCTACAGAATTTGGGTGGCAAGCACAACCAACTTTACAAACGCTACTCTGGAAGTTCCACAAAGTTCCAGCTCGAATTGTAATATTAAGTAAGTATGCGATTTTAGGAAGCATACAACTTATTACACGAGAGCCAGGAATTCTGTGGTTAGCATTGTCTTTGACATCATCGTCGGAAGCAACCACAACAAAATCAGTGAAGAGAAAGTACGAGTCCAAAGCATTTCAACCAGGCTTTCTCCTTTACGCCTGGTTATTCGGATATCGCTTTGATTTGTTTGTGGTAGAGGTGAAGCCTCCCAAATCAACAATGGCAGAATACGATCTCGTCAAAATGACCAAGGAGATGAAGCTTATGCTTGAAAAATTAGTAAATTTGGGTGTAGAAGCACCCAGCGTTTGTGGTCTGTGGGTAGATGGTAAGCTATAGATCTACAAAAATTTAATAAAAGTCATCTAACGAAAGAAACATTTACCTTTGAACAATAGGATACCATTGCAAAACCAATATGCTTGATATCAACTACGATGGCATTTACAGATTCATCCAATTAGGCGAATTTGATTTACCTAAGACCATTGAGGATATCGTAAAGCTAAGAAATATTATCTAGCATTTATGGAAATTAAAGATGATAATAGACGAGAATGCAGAGAAGATTGAGCTTGCGATTCGTACAAAGAAAGACGGTTTACAAGAATCGGAGAGAAGAGCAATGGCACAAGATATTCCTCGTCCCTCTTGGTTGCGTGGTTCCCCCGGAGAAGAAAAACGTGTGAAAAAACGAAAAAATAGTAAGTTCTTAATGTATGCTCAATGAAAGTATAGCCATGGTAATAATACTTCTTTATCTATTAGTTTAAAGTATAAAAGACACGGCCGGACCTGTTGTATGTAGCATATGTATTCTCTTCATTCTTTAATAAACACATTTTTACGTATTCCTTGACTTTTAAAGACTGCCTTTATAAACTTTCCCATATTGCTCGTCTTCCTCGAGATAGGGCTTTTCAAACTATAATACTATACTAATTCGAGTATTTCATTTATTACATGGATACCTACATCTCTATTAGTGAAAATATACGGAAAAATGTATATACCACCCCTTTTCCTATATCCCACCCCTTTCGACCCGGGTCGAGTGGGGTGGGATATAGGTTGTTCAATGTTTAAAACTACCTTATATCATTCCCGAAAAAATAGTAAGTTCTTAATGTATGCTCAATGAAAGTATAGCCATGGTAATAATACTTCTTTATCTATTAGTTTAAAGTATAAAAGACACGGCCGGACCTGTTGTATGTAGCATATGTATTCTCTTCATTCTTTAATAAACACATTTTTACGTATTCCTTGACTTTTAAAGACTGCCTTTATAAACTTTCCCATATTGCTCGTCTTCCTCGAGATAGGGCTTTTCAAACTATAATACTATACTAATTCGAGTATTTCATTTATTACATGGATACCTACATCTCTATTAGTGAAAATATACGGAAAAATGTATATACCACCCCTTTTCCTTATATCCCACCCCTTTCGACCCGGGCGAGTGGGGTGGGATATAGGTTGTTCAATGTTTAAAACACCTTATATCATTCCCGAATCAATACCGTAACAATCCAAAAGTAACCTTTTGCTTATTTAAGTTGACCACCACTCTTTCTGATACTTTTAAAATATTTGTTTAATATAATTACACTTAAACCTTTAAAATCTTCTGCACAACACTTCGAGCTGGATGGAATCTCTCAACAAACATATCTGGGCCGGGAAAGGGTGGGATATAAGGAAAAGGGGTGGTATATACTACACCATCACTCCAAGGTATCACAAATTGTTTAAACGTCCGCTTACGACATGTCCTATGATTGGGCCGCTGAGCATTACACTTAAGCATCTATACTCCATTAGCTGTTCGCTCTCCTTCCGCGTTCTTTTCACTCTACTAATTACTACTTTTTTTATCATTTTCGGTCATTGCTGTCTCATCTACATACTTGTGCTTTCAAGGTCCTTCAGCCATCTGAGGAGGGGTTGTAGATCTGATCTGAGGAGCAGCTTGCAGTAGTGTTGAATACCGGGTCGAATGGCTGTCCGCTGCTGAGTAAAAGACGTCCGATGGTTTTTACCAGGAGGAAAAAGAGATGTAGCATAGCAGCCCTCGATCTTACGGCGTGAAGGTTCTTTAGCTTTTGCGAGGGCTATAGATCTGTCTGATGGCAGCTTCGTGTATGGTTGAATACCGAATCTTTGTCGCTTTTATGGCAACAAGTTTGGTCCCATATTACTAGTCATCTGAAATTTCGAAAGGAACGTTCAGAGAGAAACGTTGAAATGCGCTTATGATAGAAAAAGTGGCAACATATGGGTGTTCAGACTTGTTTTCAAAGATTAATCAATCAAGCATTGATGCTGAAGAGCTACGATCAATTATATATAATTTTAAGAAATGGGAATTAAATTTATATTAGCGTTTCTTTCATATACAGGAGTCATACGAGACAAGCCCGGAAATTCGTGCCTATGATTACAAAAAAAGTAGCATTATGTGTTACAGATTCAACTATATAAAATGAAGAGAGGATGGATTACCTAGGCTTGAATGATAACTCTATTCCAAATACAACCCTGGCCGATGAAAACTATTGTTACTTTCTAAATACTTATTTATTGCAAATTCTATATTCTGGATATCAAGTATGACAAGATCTATCGATGGACACAGATAGGAGACTTTGAGCTGCCTAAATCGACTGAGGATAAGAGGCATAATGAAGTTGCTCTTTAGAATGAAGATGGTAATCGAAGATAATACAACAAAAATCGCACAGGCGATATGTCGTAAGAAGAATGGGTTACAAGTAACAGAAGTAGTAGTTTCAGAAGATGTTTCATGACCGTCCCGATTGCGCGGTCCCGCTGGAGAAGTGAGACGTGTGAAAAAGACGAAGAAGAATGACAAGCAATAAAGGTCGTGCAAATTTATAACATTGGTCTCGCGTTTGAAGGGTTTTGATGAAATGACAATGTGAGGAGATAACATACACACCAATAAGGGCCTTTTACATATTTATAAAACATAAAGTACTTCTATTGGCTTTAGTTCAAAATGTGGCACTTGTGTAGACTCTGACACAGCAAGTCGTATGTCTTCCATGAAATTTAACAAGTTTACTATTTCTTCTTTCATCTGCATAACACGTAGTGTTTTATGTATCTATTCCTCTATATCATTGTTAAAGCATATTGTTGAATGTAAGCTTTGTTTTGTATGGGATGAAATTTTTTATATCTACAGCGTAGATCAATTGATCAGACACTTCGTTTCCATCTCCCACTGGTGTTTTTATCAAGTCTTTTTATGTCGTGAAAACTCAAAAAACAAAAAAATCGTTCATCAAGCAAAACAGCACTTCGTGTCATCATCAACATATACACGCAGGTCTTCGAATTACACCATATACCACCATATTTAAAGGAAATTACCTGCTGAGAGGAGAAAGTCCAACTTTAAAAACACCCCCACTGCTTATTATATGAAGTTTCTCGAAAAATCAGGAACGAGTTGGAGCTAAAAGGCTACTAGTTTACAATAGATAATGCACTCATTCATACATCAGAACAAATTGAAGAGAGCATGGTTGCAAGAGGGCACTGGTATATCTATGTTTCTGTATTTACTCAAGATATAAAGAGCTTTCAGAAACAACTTGGTACATATTTTATTAACTAGAAACAAATCAATAATCACTTTCAGGTGAGCTTTGGAAATGCTCATGTGCAAAGTGTTGCCCATGAGCGTTATAACTCAACTTGAAAATTCTTGGACATATAATGTCTGATGAAAGAACTTCTTGGCTGTTGTTTTCGCTATCATGGCACTTTACTTTTTCCTCATGCTGGCTTTTTAAAACAGCAATAATCTTAAGTGTCTCTTCAATACAGCCCTAAGTAATTAAATTAGACTTGCTATTATTTTTCTTAATGGTTAATAATCAGGAATATACCTTCAAGGTTAAGAAAAAATTGAATACTGAAGTGATCTGCTCTCTCCTTTCTTCAAAGTCTTCTCCCACCAAGATTTTCTTCTCCCGAATAAAGTTATAAATTCCATGCTTTGTGTATTGCATGGACCACAGTCGAATATACTTGTCTAGTTGTGGCAAATCAATTGATTAGCGCAAATAAATGAAAGTCTGTTTATAGCATTGTTTACCACTTGGCTGCACGAAAATAAAGTTTTAGTTTTCTGAAGCCTTCAACACGAGCATATTTGTAGTAGTCAGCTACAGTTTTTAACATCGCCAGCAAGGCAAACATGCCCTTTGAATTGTCAAAGGATGTTTTGGCATGGTCGTCATGACCCCAGGCACCTGCTGCTTCTAAATCAAGGACTTTTATATCTCCAAGTTCTGCTGAGCGTATAATTCCATCAGCCTTGTAATTTTTTCTTTTATCTGTTTTGAATCCCATTTTTTTTAACTGTGTTGTCATTGCAGCAAGCTCGTATTCACCAGGAATGAAATACGGTGCATGTTCATTTTTCTTCATCATAGTTAGCATTGCTTCGAAGCAAGGGAAGATCATATTGGTGTTATATACGGATTCTGATATTGATATTGAAGGTCTTTTTAAGTAAATCTTGGCCCTGATCCAAATAAAAAAATTAGCTTATTACTGAAGTGATTCTGTTGATACTATACATACATGATTTTACAAATATCATTAATAAATCGGCAAGTTTTTTTTTTATCTTCTACAAGTGCCTTAGTCTCAATATCCTCTTCGAACTCATCAGTATTGGTCTAAAAAATAACAAATAATGACACATTAGTTGCTTGAGCCTAAAGATATGAGATCGAATATACTTGCCGCAGCAACGATATCACAGATATAATTTTGCGCTTCCACCCAAATATCACTTGCTTCCAATGGTTTTAACTGCTTCTTCAAAATACAGTATATCTCTTTGTCTGCGTTCGGGTGAGGAGATAGCTTTGCACTTAAACGGGTCACGCCGTTCTTCTCTGGGCTACAGTTAAGATTATTAAATAAATCTTTCAATCAATTCCTATATATTTTTTTTTTTACCTGTATCGGTGGAAATTTCTATTCTGTTCAGCATCAGCCAAGAAATCTACCCATTTTTGCTTGAAATTAACTTCTTCAATCTCTTCCTTATCCTTATGATTAGTCTAATAAAAAGTGATAAGTTTGCAATAATTAAAGAATATCGTTCCCTATTAGTTTACCTTTTAGTGTGTACGTAATATACTTGCCGCAGCAACGATATCACAGATATAATTTTGCGCTTCCACCCAAATATCACTTGCTTCCAATGGTTTAACTGCTTACTTCAAAATACAGTATATCTCTTTGTCTGCGTTCGGGTGAGGAGATAGCTTTGCACTTAAACGGGTCACGCCGTTCTTCTCTGGGCTACAGTTAAGATTATTAAATAAATCTTTCAATCAATTCCTATATAGTTTTTTTTTTACCTGTATCGGTGGAAATTTCTATTCTGTTCAGCATCAGCCAAGAAATCTACCCATTTTTGCTTGAAATTAACTTCTTCAATCTCTTCCTTATCCTTATGATTAGTCTAATAAAAAGTGATAAGTTTGCAATAATTAAAGAATATCGTTCCCTATTAGTTTACCTTTTGTTTCTTGGCATCTCTCTCGGCGGTCTCATTTACAATTATATCTCCACCAGCCTATGGCTTATGTGAGTGGATAGTGGAAAGTGTAAACGATTTATATTCAAGTTCTTACGTTGTAATAGTTTCCCTTCCTCTGAAAATAAAATATACAGATCAGTAAATCCAATATTATAAACATTGATCAACATACTTTGATATTGTAAACAGTCGAAGTGCTAGGTATGCTCAAAGCAGAGTTAGTAGCCAAAGTAGATCTGCTTGAAACAGGATTAGAAGAATCCTTCAGCTTATCAATGTGCCGACTGACGATTGGAGAAACGATTTTGGAGTCATCTTTGACAGTTGGTAGGTTTTTCACAAAGATTTTCTTAATCTGTTGAGGATCTTTGTGAATCTTTATCTGCAAAAGTTTTTTTTTACTTCCACACCGAATTGTTTTCTTCTAACGTGACATCCACCTTTCCCTTATCCTGCTTCTAATACCCAGAGTCTCCAATTGTCAAAAGATACAGTAAGAAAGGGTCTCTCTATACGTCCGTGGAGATGACATAAACTGAGAGAAGTCTTGAATGGAATACACCACTGTATTTATCAAGAATGCGCTTTTGTAGGCAACAAACTCTATATGTGAATGTTCATGTTAGAGGAGATATAAAAGAAAAAATGAAAGCAGAAGGTAACACATTCGTGGTCAATATATATAGAAATATAAGCTGATTTATCATGAAAGAGTGATTAATTATTGACTGAACAATCAACTTTATAGAGAAATGGACACTCACTGCACCTTTATCATTTTATTTCATTGTCCGTGAAAGATCTGTATCTTACCCTCAGCTTCTACTTTATAAATTATCGCGGATTATAGGGAGGTAATTGACTACTGACAGGTCACTCAAGCTTGTAAGTATGACATAATTGCCTCTGTACGCAATAAATATAAGTGATGACATTTTGAATTGAGCGTGTAGTGTATATTTAATTTTGATCAATGATTAAGAAGCATCTTCTGCAGTGCAGTCGTCTCTGTTTATTACATTACACATATATATAAAAAAGTCTATTATTTATTACAACATGGTTAGCTACTTTTTACAAGCCAGATTACTAAAGAAATGATAACGACCAAGAACACAAGACTCAAAAAACTAAAGATTGCATTCAAATACGAAATAACTCGTAGCGAAAATAAGTCGTTATCGTAATAAAGCTGTTGCTCGAATTGACGACGGCGTCGACGAAAATACAACCACGCCCCAACCCACCAAAAAGGGAAGAAGATAAACCCAAACAGAAAAAGCGTAGAGTCGATGGACAATTGTGTATTGTATTTGTTCATGCAGTACGCTGGCTGTTGTTGTTGTTGTTGTTGTATCATGTCATCGATATGGTTATATTTTTTCTCGTCAGGGTCAAGCGTGCTCTCTTTGATTACTGACATATCGGAAAGCTTATATGCTACGCCGTGATGAATCAAGTTCAAAAATTGTTGAGATCGCTTTTCTTTAGGTCTTTTATAATCTGATTTTCCTTTTTTCCCTGAATAATCTACATAGACAGCAGAAAAACGCTTTGGAGGTGTAGGAAACTTGATTGGGGTGGATGGCGTCGAAGATTTGCTGGATATCGTCGGCGGAGGTTGAAACACGGCGACGGCATCTTTGAGTTCTTCTTCTCTTGTATCGATATGCAGTTCGGGTGGCACCTTCTGATGATATGGCTGCTTGCCTTTTCTTTTTAAAATTCTACCGAGTTTCTTTGATAATGAAGAGGACGATGATTCCGATCCACTGTTTTTATGGAAGTTATTTAAGATATCAACCAAACTTTGACGGCGCTGGGCTTTTTTAAACGGGGGAAGTGCTTCACCTACACCTTGAACGCCGAATTTCCTTTGCTCTTGTCTCAAAATATTACTGGAAGGTGGATACGTTCGTCTTTTGTGTCTATTCAGCCAAAGTCTATAGGCCATTGCTCTCTGTTGTTTCCTTCGAACAATCAGTGAGCCGGATACTGTGGACCAACGATGGGTCATCCAACTTTTGTCACTATTCGTACTACTGTAGTTTAGCACAGCCTCTGCTGGATTGAACCATGGTTTTGTTAGTGGTGATGATTTTTTCACGGATGAAGATAAAGAAGATGAATTGTTGATGTTTTCGTTACTGCCAGTAAGACTTGATGTTGAGACTGTGCGAAAGTCACTGGTGGGTAATGATTTGGAAGTCATTTTCTGTATTGTACAGAAGGAGGGGGAAATTTAAGAAAAAGTGAAAAAAATACTTTCCTCTCTCAAAGTACGTTGCATCATTACCTCTTTTCAAAAAGGAAAACAAGGTCACGCCCTCTTAACACAGTTTGATAACCTTACCAACCATGATCGGCGTGTAATTTAGGAAATCGATGTGAGGTTGTTTGTTAAGATTATGAAGCGATCTGCAGCACTTTTTGCATGTTGGTTTCTTGTATCACCACATTGTGGCAGGTCATGATGAAATTCGGGACCGCTCTCACTTTTCGTGGTGCAATTCATCTTTTTTGCAATGATGTTACTTGAGTCCATGCGCAGTATACCAAACTCATCAAGTATATCCGATTGGTAGTAAAGTGCACACTAGACTTCTGTGGTGTCAATCCCCCTTACACGCTTAATATAGTCTCAAGATATTCCACTTTTAACCCCCTTTAGTAGTCTAGATGGAATTCTTAAAAGACAGCACATGCGCCATTGTATTCTTTATGCTATATTGAGAAGCTGTTCTTCTTGTGTGCACTACATATGCAAGTGACTTTTGCAATTTTCTTGGTAAAATTGTCTATTTCATGCATGTCGTCTCATCCGATCAAATCAAAGTTTTAATTTTTTTGAATTTGTCCGTAAAAGGCATAATATGCCAGTGAACATACAATTTCAGGGATAGGTTTTCTGTAGGTGTGGCTGTATTGTTTATAATTTTATTTACTTAGACAAGTGTATATTCATGATTGTTATTTCTTCCCGATGAAGGGTACACTTTGGAGGCTTTGGTTTGAATCTTCTTCTTCAAAGAGACGACGAATCTATTGTGACGGAACATGTATAAGAACATCACTAAGATACATGCCAAAATAAACCATGAGAAGCCACGGGTGTAATGAGCAGAAAGTCCAGTGACACTGTCTCCGGAATCACTTGATGAGAAGGAGGAATCTGCCTCGGCTGATTCAGTTGCTTTCAAATTAAAAAGTTCCTTGGATTGAATAGTAGTTGATATCGCTCTGTGTCCTGCACCAGTGACATGTACACTATCCCACCAAAAATAGTTATTGATATTATCTTTACATTTGCCTTGACAACTGTCCCAATAAGCATCATCTACATTATCGATATTGGCGACTGAGGGATCGCCCAAGAGATCACTGAATACAAGATATGTGTCAAAGAATTCCACGTTTTGGATGGTGTCATGCCATTCTGAAACTTCCTCCTCTAGTGCGACGTTGAAGTCCATGATATTTTGTTTCAGGTTCTTGGTGGCTTCTTTGTGTGTATTTGCGTAAGGTGAAAACTCAAGGGCAGGCACACCCATAATGACAATGCGGGCATTAGGTTGGCTAGTTCTAATAGCAGTCTATCATTGCAAAACAATAAGAATCGGTGGTTGAAATTTTTTTTTTTGCATCCATAACTTACAACTTGATCCTTGATACACCCAATCCATTCATCTGAGCGAGTCACTGAAAGAAAAAAGAAGATCACCGTGTTAATACCCTGTATAGTACCTGAGTAATGTGCAACCTTACATTCTCCTTTTGTCTCAATCAACTCTGTCACACCAAGAAATATGGCATGAACTGTAGACTTTTCCTCTTCCTCTCCTTTGGTGGTGGCGATATATGACTCAACCTGCTTTTCTAACCAATTTCCATTCTTTTCATGATATTTTGTTTCAGGTTCTTGGTGGCTTCTTTGTGTGTATTTGCGTAAGGTGAAAACTCAAGGGCAGGCACACCCATAATGACAATGCGGGCATTAGGTTGGCTAGTTCTAATAGCAGTCTATCATTGCAAAACAATAAGAATCTCGGTGGTTGAAATTTTTTTTTTTGCATCCATAACTTACAACTTGATCCTTGATACACCCAATCCATTCATCTGAGCGAGTCACTGAAAGAAAAAAGAAGATCACCGTGTTAATACCCTGTATAGTACCTGAGTAATGTGCAACCTTACATTCTCCTTTTGTCTCAATCAACTCTGTCACACCAAGAAATATGGCATGAACTGTAGACTTTTCCTCTTCCTCTCCTTTGGTGGTGGCGATATATGACTCAACCTGCTTTTCTAACCAATTTCCATTCTTTTTGCTATTCTTACAAAATGTAGATCCAGGTTGTGCAAAAGATTTAAGGTCGGTATTCCATGCCTTTGCTAACTGTTGACTCCAAAGAGGACCGTTTGTTCTTCTGGTGGCGGGCTGCGTATCTAGATTATTGTTAGTTAGCGAGAGTGAAGTCTAACGGCAATAAAAATATATTTACCAGAGTAAGAGTCACCGTAAACAATGAGGTTATCGAGTTGTCCAGACATTGTGCGACGGTTATGGTTATGTGGTTGAGTTAGATAGATAAATAGTGAAAAAAAAAAGCAGGAAAAAAAAAGAAAAATGGATTTCTTTTGTTACTTTTATTATTTTTTGATTTTGGAAAAATCAGACCATCAAATATTTAAAAATAGCAACAGAAACCTAATTTTAAGCCCTACACATTTCCTCATAATTTATTCATCGTCAGAGCCATCATTATCTTCATTCAAATCAGGTCCTAAATCCTTGGAATACATCTTTTTACCCGCCATTTCCATGAATTCCATATCCTCTGCATGGCTCAAGACACCTCCACTACCGTGTTGAGAATCATCGTTCTCGTCCTTTTGAACAGGTCTCACTAGCCAAACTATTTATATCCCAATATTTTTTTTAGTAAGAAATAGGTTTCTGTCTATTATCAGATATGCTTTCTTTACTTACCTTCAACTTCATCCACTAAAAAGGTGTCCTTTGTGGATAGCTGTGGGCTAGAGTATGTTGTACATAATGGTCCTGCTCTAGAATGTCCGTGTATGAAATCGGAGTCGATCCATAAACCAGCGTACTCAAACTGACCGCCCATGCCAAAGCCATTTGGCAAACTCTTTTTTCCCCAGCACAAATATTGATAATGGTTATTGGCACTAGTTCCAATCCACGTTCCGTAATCGGGCGATGATTTAAATAGATAATTACTCGAGTTACCATACCAATCTGTTTTGGCGTACTCCCAAGCGTCGTCTGCGTATCCACCAAACATGGCACCATCTTTGGTTTTGATCACAATCAATGTGGCGCCTTGTCCCACCATCTTATTCACAAACACTTGCCAGCTCATACCGTCACGTCTGGAGGAGAAGATCAAATCGTGCTGAACGTCATTTTGCACTTTGCGCTGACTTCTTTCATGGTCGGACCACGACAAGGCATTTCCGGGTAAGGAAAGTGTCAACATGAAGTAATCGTAAGGGTTTAATAAACTCGAGAATTTTTTGCCGAATAATTTTCTTGTTTCCTTATTATGCTGCTGTAATTGGGGTGCTGCCAAGTGTTCTAAGCGTCTTTTATGCGTGGATTCTGGCTTTCCGAGAAAGATTGTTTCTGCGACAAGCTGGAATAAAATTCGAAAGGCAGGTGTACTTTCGACCCAATGAATGAACTCGGTCTGATTATATTGATCCATTTTAGCTTCCAAATTTTCTTCTTCGGAGGAAGAGGTATTTTTCGCTCCTTGATCGCCATCCAACCAAGCCATATCATCATCGCTTTGTTTCTCCATGTTACGTGCATAGTGAAGAATATAATGAATTAGTGGCTCACTGCTTTCCCCACTCAAGGATTCCCATTTATAGCCACTACCACTTTCAAACCAAATAGGCACTGCGGAAGTAACAACCCAACCAACAAATGTTTTCATGGAAGCTTGGTATTCTTTTACAGCGTGTTGATAAGCGGCATAAACTGCGTTGCTGTCTCTCGATTTTATAAACTGTTTTGCGAGTTTGACAAACTGCATAATTCCTTGCGATTCCATTGAAGATAATATGGACTTTTGTAATTCTTCAGAAATGTGTTCTGCACCTTTCGACGAAGCCATACTTGGGTTTTGCTTCTTTTGCATACTGTCGAACTGCTTTTTTAGAGCTTCTTGCTCGAGGTCGTCCCAATCAAACCATAGTCTGTGATCACTGGTTTTAGAATGACTTTGTTGATTCCCCATAGTGTTATTTATTAAAAGATAAAAAGGGGTCTAGCCAAGTACACAAAGATATCATCATTGTATACCATTTTGAGAATTTACTACGATGGTGACTGTCTATGCTGTCCTACTACGAAAGGGCGATTGACGTGTTTAAAGCTTTGTTTCAACACAAATAAAAGTTCCCCTGTGAATGACTGACAGATGCATATACCCCATTTTTAAGAAGCAAATAGAGAATATACGTTTGGCTGGAGAGTGTAAGTTGCTCATTGAAGTGACATTCATAGTTTTGTTAATGGCAATAGTTTCAACACTTAGTGACAACAGAAGACGTGCGTATTCTTAATTCGTTGTTCAGCGTCATTATAAGTACATCGTTTGAACTTGTCAAAAATAGAGCAGGTACTAAAAGAAAATAACATACGATTAAAAAGTATGAAATAAAAGGGCTTAGTGCTTAATACTTATTTATTTATATATATATATATAGTGACCAAGATCTCCAGTAAATCCGGACGCTATATATTTAAGGTGTCTGACAATGAAGAGACTTACATATGTAACCTAAAGCCGAAATATCACTGTACTTGTAAAAAGTTCATACAGCAAGTGATATTCGATAAAGATGTGATCATGGTAAAATATAATCCAGTAAGACATGTTAGAACAACTTCAATAATCATGTCATTTTATAGTGCACGCATATCATGGCAGTTTATTTAAGCGATGCATTAGGATTACTGGTGCTGGAGGAATTGGAGGACATAACATTTGCAGAAACATATTACATGCTATTTTAGTACACTTTGTACGACTCAAGCTTAATAAAGTAACACTCATCGAGATCAGCCCCCTTGATGTTTATTTTACTATTCCTCTTATCACAAAGTTAAATTTTGCTACGATTTCAAATAGTTAATGTCACAAAGATTAACAACGTCTGCTTCTCAAAGATCGAAGAATGGGACATCTTCATCATCATCTTCAATAATCTCGAAGAACAACAACATTGGGGAATTGGAAAGCACGAGATCCTCTCAGCAGTCGTACGTGAAACGAGCAACAGTGAATAATGGAAAAGATATCCTCTGCTAATGTTATTGTTTATTTACTTTCTCAGGACATTTCAAAGACCTGAGTCACCTACACTTCCTCCAGAAAATAATATCGGTGCTTACAATAAAGTGGTGGTTGACACTAGCTCCGTTTATTCAGCCAATGATTATTCTCGGGAATTGGTCTCAAATATCCCAAAATCGCCATACAATGGCAGCATGCGCTCCACAGATATGGGCACTGTGTCTCCAACTTCGAGTAGAGTATCATTGATTATTTTGGCTGAACTGACATTTCGCAACTAACCTTTGTAATTGCTTAATAAGCTGTAGATACACACAACTACCACCATGAGGAACACCACCGGATTCAACACCGTCAATCTCGATCCAAATTGAAGCAGAGCAAACCCACTCAATCTTTCTCCTCGTCTTCTTCCTCCGCAAAGCAGCACCATCACAAGTCTACAAAATCAAGTAGCAACCATAACAAGACACCGGATCATTTAGCTGCCGCCATAGAGCTTAGCACAGCGAATGCGGGTATTCCTCCAGCGCCTGCAGCCGGTATGTACTGGTCTCGTACATTGACCTATGGCCGCGGTCCCTCTAGACCACTTCGTGCTCATACTGCCAACTTGATCGGGGAAAAACTCTATGTCTTTGGTGGTTGTGATACATCATTATGCTTCAATACACTTTACATTCTTGATATGGGTAAGATAATAATATTCAATGCGATGCAGGTAAATGATGCTAAACGTGTGATTCTGATGCATATATAGATACCATGACATGGTCCAAACCACGCACCACAAATCAGAATGGACCTCCACCATGTCGAGCACATTCTTGCACTGTCGTTGAGCGTGATTTAGGAGGTGGAAAGAGATCACATCAATTATATATTTTTGGAGGTGGAAACGGACCCGACTATTTCCAAGATGTGTATGTTTTGGACGTGGAGACACTGATCTGGTCTAAACCCGAGATCGATCATCAAACAAGACCTTCTAAGCGTAGAGCGCATACAACATGTTTATGGGAGGATAAGATAATAGTGATTGGTGGTGGAGATGGAGCTCGTGCCTTAGACGATGTGCACATGTTGGACGTATCCAACCCAAACCAACCTTTAAGCTGGGAGAAATTACAGACCACTGGTATTCCTCCTCCTGCTCGAGGTTATCACACTAGCAACTTGGTCAAGGATAAACTTGTTGTATTTGGAGGTAGTGACGGGCACGACTGTTTTGAAGACGTTCATGTCTTGGATTTGAGTACGTGAGAAGGATTACGAAATAGGTTTTCTTAGAAATTGAATTAACATTACTATTATCATTTCCAGAAAAAGGACACTGGAGTCAAATTGAGCTTGATCGTAAAATACCTCGATTAGCTCATACCTCGACTCAGGTGGGATCATATGTGTTTGTCATTGGCGGGCACGATGGCCGCCGTTATTCTCAAGATGTACTTTTATTTAATTTAGGTATTAGAATCTTAAAAATAATTCAAAAAATACGAAACTAACCTTTATTTTTAGTGACAATGGGCTGGGAGGTTCGGAAAGTGTATGGTGCTGCGCCTAATCCAAGAGGTTATCATACAACTGTGTTGTATGATTCTAGGCTCTATGTTCTCGGAGGTTATGATGGAAAGAACGTTTTTGATGATGTTCATATGTTAGAATTGAGTGCATGCGCTTATCTCCCTCAAATTACGAACTTTGAAATTGACGTTTAAGGAACTCGACAACAATAATACCTCAAAAGAAACCCCTCCCCCCAATAATTTAAGATTTAAACTAATAATAATACTTGATCAACTAATAATTCGTTTGCGAAAAGAAGAGATTATAAACTCCTGTATAACCTTTCCACCTTGCCATTTAAGCTAAGGTAGCTTAATTGCTGTTACCATTCCATCTGTTCCAACACTGTGTAGCCATCCACGCTAACTTTCGTCATCATGACCTTCTATTTGATCACTTACTTTTTGCAAAGTTCGATAGAAGTCGACTAAAAATTAGATGTGACGTAGCTAATCTCTTCCTCACTTGTCATACGAGGAATTTCAGGTACACTAAAATGATCACATTGACCAAATCTAAAATAATGTCAAGACACTTGGAGATTTTGTACGACGTGAATCAAGTTTTTGTTTCTCAGCCTGGAGTAAAAACTTTACACTATCATAAATTTTTCAGCCTTCTCTTTCCTTTCTTCTCGTGATTTTCTGCAATATATTTATTGAGGGTGTTACGGGAAAGAGAGTTATATTCACACACCAAACTTCTCTCGTAATATACAGCGCTAATAAACTCTGTATACTCATATTAACCTTTTTGTGTTCAATGACACCATCGCTCTATACCATATCCAGTTGTAATCAGAGTCGTGATTTGCTTTTTCCGAGGAAAAATAGTATGCGTGGTAAATGACCCCAATACGACGAGTGAATTATAATTTATTAGGTTCTGGTAATATGTAAAGTCATGTTGATATTAAAATGGCAATACAATCAGAGGCGTGGAATTCCATCATCACAAAAATCATTTGCTTTCAGGCAAATCGCACACAAACGCTAAAAAATACTGACAATGGAACTATACGGCCACGAAACCAGAGGTAGATAGATGATTCATAGATGTGTCCCTCCTTGATCATAAGGTTCCTGATTTCTATCCATGTCACCGAGCATTCAATCTTTGTCGATAAAGATACGTCGTATTTCTGCTTAGAGGTCAAAGCATATCAAAATTTAAACTGTTTCTTATTGTACACTTAATAGAAGTGAGTCAAGATCAAGGATAAAACTTTGGATTCGCACAAATGAAGGCTAAATACAAGCTATTTAATTCGAACAGCAGATGTCTGTGCTGGTATTTACTTCTGACCTCAATATACATATATGTTCACAAATTTAATTTCTGTAAATGCTTCTGACACCATTTATGCTGTCGATTATAATGAAGATCTTTTGCGAAATGTTCAGCATGTAATACCAAAATGCCTTTTTTATGAGAAAGATGCTCTATGAAATGTGGTAGGATACCAACATAATCAGCAATGCTGATACTCTCGAAGAACCCAGTTGCTACAAAGCAGAATCCACTTAGTAATGATATAGAAAACCTGTCTAAATATGATGATGATATCGGTATTTTTGAACAGAAAATTGCGTAGACGATGAACTATTTATATTTGAAAGAAGTACATTTATGATAACCCTAACAAATCCATGACGCTACTTGACATCGACGACAACAATCACGACTTGTATAATATCTTTACCCCGCTAAAGTCAATGAGTATTAGATCCTTTAAACATACATCGTCGCCGATATTGCCCAGAGACATTAGAAGAGCGTTGAATGTATTCAAGGATTTAACGGCGAGTAATGAGATTAGATAAAAACTAGTTGTGGAATACAAAGCCTTGGAGGCTGGGAAGTTGATTGAGGGGCCAAACTTGATCTAATTCATGCAGGAGTTCTTTCTGAAGCTACCGAAAACACTTGGAAGACATGTTAAATCAATTGGCCAATCTTTCCAACCACAAAAATAACATCGTGTTAAAGACAGGAATTGTAGGTAATATCCGCTTCATACTATCACCGATGCTAGTAATACGTAGCGGATCAACCAACGAGACTCCAAATTCCTCATACCAATGGCAAAATATAAATGTTCTTTCATACTGTGATTCCCGCTTTATGCAAAGCTAACATTGTTCGCGAATATGACAAAGAATCTCTGCCTCAGGCAATAATCTCTCTACAGGAAAGTCGGAGCAAACTCTAGCTACATAATTGCTTGGCAGACGCGAATAGCACAAAAATCTCTGAAACTTCTACATCGCTTCGTAGACACACATTAAAAGCTATCGATCAGAGGCTCAAAAATAAAATATGACGAAATGGTAGAAATTGGGTCCATGTCATGGGTGTAATCATTGGCCTTTAGAGTTCCGTATAGAATGAGATCTTCACGTTGTTATATAAATAATTGCATGTGAGATATAGCTGTACCGTCTTCCTCATAAAAATTTGTTCCATAAACTTACTATTTCCTTCGATTTGTTCTTTCAATCTATGCTTTATTTAGATTAAATAACTCTTAATATTGTCTCTTTGTCTCTCTTGGCCTGTTACAGATTTATATTTGACGGCGGGACCCTTGAATTTTTGGCTCTCGTTTTGTCAGTCAAGTATGCCTAAGTTGGGCTCTATCTCCTCCTTCATCTTCCATATATGGATAATATAAATTATACTTTTATTTTCCCCTTCTCACACAATGTAAATAATAATTATAACAAGGTTTTATAGCGTGGTACAGTCAAATTTCGATTATCTCAGAGTAATTGAGAGAAGGCTTAAAGAAATGTCAACTAGTTTAAATTATGATGAACAGGCCTATCTATTTCCCTAATTATTTGTTCATTTGCTAAAGTTCTACTTCACATGGATCAGTTTGTCCTTTTTTTTTTTCAGAGCTTCTGGATCCTTTGAATTTGAAACCAGTGTAGTTTAGCGCTTGTATAAATATATCAAGTTTAAAAATACAAGATGTTCACATGCCTTAACTTTTTGATCAAACTTGGGGTCATATTATTGGCTAAAGGAATCATGGGGGGTGCAAAATTTCGGAGAGTAGTGTGCCAATTTTCAACACACAACAATGTGAGTCCCCCAACTGATGTATAAACATCATCCCCGCATTCAACATTATTTTCTCTATGACGATTTTTATATTGCTTGATATAGTAAATGATTCCACTAGTCCAATTTTGTATAGATGTGGGTCCCCTTATCAACATTGTTATCTCTGTATGTGCATAACTTCTTTGGGTCAAGAATATGTCTTCACGGGCCAACTGTAGTAGACGTAGGTTGGCATTCCAACATGAGCGCTAAAAGCTGCATAATTAGAAACAAAAAGCGCTCCCTGAGAAAGATAAATACATCGATTACAAAAAAGCTGGTTTAATCAATCACAATCAAGAGCGATAAAAAAAAGCTTTTAAATATATCATTAACGAGGTATATAGTTAAAACACCTCTATAGTGTTCAAAGATTTAACTTGTTTTGGAACATATTGTCAGCTAAGAAGCCCTGTGCTCATCAAAACATTCACAAAGAAAAAATATTTGATCAACTCCGCATCTGCCACTTCTTTTTTTGGGTCTGAAATTAAGGAGTATATAAGCATCAATTGATATCCTTCTTTACCCTCTCATTCATTGTAAAATTACATGTTATAAGCTTTGAAAAAATGGTTGTCTATAGAAATATTCAGAATACACACCGTCCCACTACCACCTCTTTGACTTTGGTCTTAAAGGTCGGTACTTCTTCTATCTGTGATGAAGTTACACATTATCCATTGCTTGGTAATCTTTCCCGTATTGTGGAAACAATTATTCAGCTCAAGAAGATGGGCCATCGTGTTGTTCTTGTTACAAGCGCAGCCGTTGGTACTGGACTTCGTAGACTTAATATGACTGAAAAACCAAAGAAGCTTGCTTCTATTCAGGTAAAGCATGTGAGCATCAATCCAAAAGATAACCACATATTTTTCGTCTTGAATCATGTCAACTCACTTGTATTTTTTGATCTTTAGGCTATTGCAGCTGTTGGTCAAGGCCGTCTGATGAGCATGTATGATGATCTCTTTGGTCAATTTAACCAACCTGTTGCTCAAATCTTGCTTACCCGTAATGATTTGGCTGATGTAAGTGAATCTCACACATTTGTCATTCATAAGTAGCCTGATCCTAATATTTATCTTCCTTTTTTAATCACAGCGCTCACAATATTTGAATGCAGTCAACTGTTTAGAAGAACTTTTGGATATGGGTGTTGTTCCTATTGTCAATGAAAATGATTCCATCTCTGTCAAGGAAATCAAGTTTGGAGACAATGATACCCTCTCCGCTATTGCTGCCGGCATGGTCAAGGCTGATTACTTGTTCTTAATGACTGATGTCGACTGTCTTTATACGGATAACCCTCGCAGCAATCCCAATGCCAGACCCGTTCTTGTCTGTGATGATATTGAAGCTCTCCGTAAAGAAATCACCGTGACCGCTCCTGGTACAGCTCTCGGTACCGGTGGTATGGTGACCAAATTGGTCGCTGCCGATCTCGCTACTGCTGCTGGTGTCACTACAGTTATCGCACGTGGCTCAACACCTGAGAACATTATTCCCATTATTGATTCAGCTGCTAGCAAAACACTTCCTCCTCACACCAGATTTGTCGCCAAGCCCAAGCCTCTTATGGACCGCAAGTGGTGGATTCTCCATGGTTTACACACCGCTGGTACCGTCTTTGTCGAGGGTGATGAAATCGAAAGTGCTATCCATGATGGTCAAGTCGACAGCTCCCTCTTTGTGAACTCAATCTCCAAAGTCGAAGGCACTTTTGTCGAGCATCAAGCTGTTCGTCTCGTTTTACAGCACAAGAATCAAAACGGCGAGGTTGACAACATCACTATTGCCAAGGGTATCGTGAATTACTCTTCCGCTGAAATCATGCGTATCATGTTGGCCAAGGAAAGCAACATTGTCGACTCACTAGGTTACAAAGACGCCAACTGTATTATTCACCGTGATAATATGGCCATCACCGTGTAAATACTATCCACTCCATACCAAATTACTACTTGCATAAATCGATAACCACTACTACCCATTTTTTTCTCTATAATTGCATCTTTACGTCCCCTTCCCTACACACAAAACAAAAACAAAAAAAATAGTTTAATATTCTAAATATAGAGACGCCACTCTCTTTTTCTACTACTACAACTCAGTTTTTTTTTCTATTATATAAAGTTTCTATAAAACATTGCGTGAATATTTATACATGATGGGTTGGATGATGTACAAAGCTCCTTGATTTCATCATTATATCCTGTTGATTCATGTACATACACAATAATAAGACTTAGATCGGCACTGAGTTTGATCCTGAAACGGATTGACATCATTTCATATACTTTATTACATAAATTATTTTCTGTTGAGTAACCTATCGTTGTACTTCTTGCTCTTCTTTTCACACACGACAGCGCGAATTTTTATTTGAAGATTGGGATGGCAATAGCGTACTACTGATAAGCATTCAAAACACGAAACTTCACGTTTTCAGCCACTGACTTGTTTGCTAAAATAAGGCTTGTCGACCCACAAGTAAGCCGGGGAAGGTCTTGAGTGGTGTACATCACTGAGTTTACCCAGAATATGCTTGATACAGGGAATAAATTCATCATGTCAACTTTCATGATAGAGGAGATATCAAAGAAAAGAGGAAACACGGCATTAGAATATTCTAAATAGACGTTTATTGTGATTAGGGAATTGATGATGAGTAAGAAACAAATCCAGATATGTACAGTTTATTTTATTTTTTAATAATAAGAACCACCGTGGTTATTATTACTATTGTGGCTATCACTATTATTATAAAAATTCTTGGGTGTCTGAGTCATATTAGAGGGTAACGGTGGTTGTACTGGCGGTGGCGTTGATTTTGATAACTGTCGCTGTTCACCGTAATTCATTCCCATAAAGGGTGGACGTTGATTATCGTCGGTTGGGTTGTTGTCTAATAAGATAGGCGTGCTGGCTGTAGTGACAGGCATAGGGGCACCCATACCCATCCATGTTGTTGTATTTGCACTAAAATGCTGTTGCTGCTGCGGTCGTTGTTGCTGTGGGTGTACTTGTTGGTGTAAATGAGGAGGGGTGGCGGAGTGAATTGAGTTAGTTGTATCATGATTGTAAGTATAGTAGTTGTTATATGGTGAAGAATTGGAATCTGCATAGTCAATTTTCTTTCCAAATGCACTTGGGTCCATCACATGAGGTATCATTGCAGAATTGTTAGCATTCGTAGCATATTCCAAAATAGTGGGTGTATATACAAAGTCTGAAAAGTTGTTGGTTTTGTGCATATCGAAAGCGGAAGAAGCAGAAGCAACATCAAGCACATTGAACATAGGTGTTCTTGGTTGCTGTTGCTGAGTGTATTGGTTCGTAAGTGTAACAGGTTGCATGACTTGACTAACCGGTTGCTGCTGAGTAGGCATAAAGTTATCTTGGCTTTCATTCCTAGGTTGATCTTTTTGAAAATGAAGGTCCAAATTCACGTCTAATGTTTCCACAAAAATTGATTTGATACGGTTCACCAATGCTAGTACATATTTGTGATGTCGCACAGGGGCAGAAAGCAAGATTTTTGCCATTTTGGTCAAGTTCTGTTTTGCAATTTCCCGCTCGCTGTCATTGGGTTGGGATAAAATATTACCATATATCATAGTTGTCATCATTAAATTTTCAAGCGAAAAGTGACACCAACGCTGCCTTAGTTGAATCCAGCATTCCAACAATTCCACTGTGATGCGTGCTGCCTTTAAACACACTTCTCGTGATAAAACTTCAATCGTGGAAGGTTGGTCCTCGTCGTTGCTTGTTTTACTGAAAAACAACCCATAGAGTTGACAAAGTTGAAAGTTGTATTCGAAATTGAGTTTGATACATGCTTGCTCTCTGAATGACACGGAATCCCATCGTCGCTTGTGAATGTCGCCTTGTTCGTATCTCATGTAAGAAGGCAATGCGGCATACCAGTTTTTCAGCTCTTTATCAATTGCAGAAATTTGAGAAAATAATGGCTTCTCCTCCGCAGTTTTGTATATGATGTCGCGGTAAATTCGAGTGATTTTGAAGCGCTGAATCATAAATTCTACGCGATACCTTGATTCTCCGGACTTTTCATGCTCCATCACTGTGGGAAACCGCACTGTAATTACATTTTTTGGTGGTAAGGAAAAGGGCTTGTCAGAGTGAATGGAGCCCAATGTTTCCAGAAAATAAGTTGACCAAAAAAATCGTCGATGTTTTTCTTGTTCACAGGGGTTACTGTCTTTTGATTCTTGATGCATCTTTAAATCCAAACACATTCGTATTGCCAAACCCAAGTAGATGTAAGCTTCGGATTCAACCTCAGCCTTATGTTCACTTGGAATACCAATTGCATAAATATACATAATGATCAAACTGTGCATCGTATCAACACTAGTTTTCATAAATCTATCTTTGACCAAGGCTTTAGCCTTTTGAAAGAATGGCTTGCCCACTTGATTGGGGTCTTTTCCTGGGAATAGGTCATGATATATCGCTGCGTGTCTTGCAGTCCAAGCAAAAACAGAATTTGCTAAGAGAGGGTCTAGTGTGCCATTTTTATAGCGCTCAGCTATAGAATTCGCCTGATTTGGGCAAGGCAAACACAAGAAGCATTCACAAAATATTTGTATCATATGCTGCATTGTTTCTTCATCGTGAACAATGTAATCTTGACTTGATGTTTCTCCATTAAGTTTACTCCGCTCAGGTTCCCAACTACTGTACAATGGAAATGTTTTTAACCGAGACTTCCATAAAGGTTTCTTCTTTAAAACAGTCGCTGCTTCTGGGCGCGGACTTTCCGGTGCTGCTGAGCTTGATGAAGATTGTGAGGAATTATCCAAATGTCCTTCATGTTGTGCGCAGCCACCGCCAGCTAAATCAAACTGTGTAATACCTGATAATAGAATATCGTACAAATCGTGCAAAGATATGATGTTGGTATCAATCCGTAAACCTTTTGGAGTGAGTGATAATTGCCATTGTGCATTCGAGGTCGAAATAAGTCCATTGATTAAGTTTGTATTGACAGGGTTACGACGAATTACAGCTTTAGGTTGATTATCACTATCACTCATAGAGGCAACTTTTCTTTTCTCTTGCCGCTGCTGGTTTCCTTCTTCTTCTTCGATAGCATCTCTCCCACTTCCACCAACACCACCACCAACACGATTCATTCTGACTTCGTTTGCAACATACTGCGTATTACTGCACACATCTTTAATGTCTGTCTCGATGGATTGTACTCGTTTCTGCAAAATATCGACGGTTCTACAGGAATATATGTTGTGCGCAGCCACCGCCAGCTAAATCAAACTGTGTAATACCTGATAATAGAATATCGTACAAATCGTGCAAAGATATGATGTTGGTATCAATCCGTAAACCTTTTGGAGTGAGTGATAATTGCCATTGTGCATTCGAGGTCGAAATAAGTCCATTGATTAAGTTTGTATTGACAGGGTTACGACGAATTACAGCTTTAGGTTGATTATCACTATCACTCATAGAGGCAACTTTTCTTTTCTCTTGCCGCTGCTGGTTTCCTTCTTCTTCTTCGATAGCATCTCTCCCACTTCCACCAACACCACCACCAACACGATTCATTCTGACTTCGTTTGCAACATACTGCGTATTACTGCACACATCTTTAATGTCTGTCTCGATGGATTGTACTCGTTTCTGCAAAATATCGACGGTTTCATTTAATTTCACTAAATTGAAGAGATCAACTTGTGTAGCACTTCCATCGTAAGAGCAGGTTGCTACGTGATACACAGCACTGTTAGTATGATTCGTTCAACCGTTTACATATTAACCTAATCGGGAATTGAAAGAAAGATTATTGTTTACCTTTTGCTTGCTGACATCGAGCACAATGTGGGTGAGCGAAATCACATTTCACTAATAAAAATGGGTACATTAGTTTTTATACATTCGTTAAATTTGAACTTTGTGCTTTCTAGTTTGCCTTTTTTTGATCTAGATTTCATTCAACAAGCGGAGTCAGTTTCACTTATTAAAAAAAGCTTAATTCTGCCTACATACCTGCATCTCTCACAAGCCATGGTCATTCGAATTTTTTTCGAGGCTGAAGCGCCTGGGTTACTGCTCTTCGAACTCATATTTAGGTATAAATAAGGAAAAAAAGGAAAGGAGTGTGTGTATATGCGTGAGAGAGGGAGAAGGAAGAAAAGCTTATTGCGTCGAGGACAAAAGAAGAAATAGAAGAAAAGAAGAAATCTCTCAATGTGACTGTAAAAGCTGTTTGCTTATTAAAAACGTGAGTATTTTGTAGCACAGAAACTCTTACAATCGCTCAACTCAATCTCAGATCTTGCTTGCGTTTTTCTATATTTTCATCACTTGCATTAAAAGGTTGAATTTAATTTTTCTGTGCGTGCATGTTGGACACATTTGGTTTATGCTCAGCAATTAATATATGTGCATGAAACAAAATTACAGTGCTTCCTCCGTCGTTTTAAAATTAAAAAAATCAGAAACGGAAGATATTGACTTGTTTGAGCAGGCCAATCATACTAGATTCACTTTTTAATCTTACACTTACTGTGGATGATTTGAAAGTAAAAAGATATAGCACTACCTCCCAAATCTATTGTAGCATACATTATTTGGATTGATATCGATTAATTTTGAGTGATACTACTTTATTCTATGTGCTGCGCTTGCTGTTGGCTTCTACAGTAGTAAATGGGAAATTCTTCGTTAGATTCCAACAGGACAACAAATATAACAATAATCAAACATTTAGTGGTCAGTAACTGACCACAATGGCAAACCTCTTCCGAGATAATTTTGTTGTTTCAATAATTCAAGATATGTAGTTGCCAACGTTTCAAACAGGGTCTCCCAATGACTGCGCTATTCCCAACAAGCTGGTATACCACTCGGTCTTACTTACACAAGTCTTCACTTGCCAGAGGGTCATTTATGTCAATGTCAAGGGTTTTTTTTTTTTTTTTTTGATTACTTGGACGCCGAGCGTGCACTTTTTGATTATGGTGTCTATATTAGTGTTCTTATTCTACTTAATTTCACTTTTTATTTTTCCTTGGTTTAGAAAAGCTTTTTACAAACAAATAACATCAATATTATTTATTTCTGTTCTTGTTCAGGGTCGTTGTCTTCCAGCTTTCTCTTTTGTTTTTGTACACTTTCTAGAACTTTTTTAACACACATATAGCTTTTTTCGATTAATGCATCGGGCTCAATATTATCCAATCCAGTTCATTTATATAATTGTATTCGCTCTATAAATCAAAGAGTTAATCCTAGCAATTACAAGCTGTCTTGTAAACTTACCTTCAGATTCCATTTAAGAAATCTCTATCCACACAAAGTTTTTTTTTACCTTTCACGCCAAATTTTTTCTTCTTACGTGATATCTACTTTTCCTCTGCCCTGCGTCAAAAACCCAGAGTCTAAAAATGGCAAAGATTGTAGGAAGAAAGAGTCCCTATACGGCCGTTAATATGACATGAATTGGGAGAAGTCTTGAATGGTGTACGCCACTGAATTTATGAAGAATGAACTTGATGTATAGAATAAATACTATGTGTGGACGTTTATGATCGAGGAGATACAAACACAAAAAAAGCAAAGGAAACACATTTGTGGTCAATATCTACAGGAATATATGCTATTTTGCTACCAAAAAACCCATGGAATGATTTATCATTGACCGAACAATCAATTCGGACCAAAAAATGGATACTGACCATTATTATCCTATTTCATTACATATCCGAAAAAGAAAATGTGTGTGGATAAATATTCCCAATAGATATACCTGCCCACGTCCGCAAAAGAAGGCGAAAGAGTCGCCACTAAAAGCTGTTGAAGCAGATCATTTTCCTGTAATACGGAGGACGATGAAGAGTGTGTACGTGTACGCCACTGAATTTATGAAGAATGAACTTGATGTATAGAATAAATACTATGTGTGGACGTTTATGATCGAGGAGATACAAACACAAAAAAAGCAAAGGAAACACATTTGTGGTCAATATCTACAGGAATATATGCTATTTTGCTACCAAAAAACCCATGGAATGATTTATCATTGACCGAACAATCAATTCGGACCAAAAAATGGATACTGACCATTATTATCCTATTTCATTACATATCCGAAAAAGAAAATGTGTGTGGATAAATATTCCCAATAGATATACCTGCCCACGTCCGCAAAAGAAGGCGAAAGAGTCGCCACTAAAAGCTGTTGAAGCAGATCATTTTCCTGTAATACGGAGGACGATGAAGCACTTGAAATCAACGGTCGAACCCGGACCGAGTGTTGACTGCAACCATACATTTCATCGATATGGACATAACTCCTGCATTAACCCACTACTTTTTGGCTTACAGACCTAATCATCATAATGAATGTCGCTTTGCTGCCTGCACCCAGAATAAATTAAGGGTCTAAAAGTTCAGACGCAGTAAAAACGTGCTGTCATTAATAAATAAAAATAGTACATACTCGAACTTGTTCGCTTTTTCGTCAATTCCTTAAAAATTTAACGTTAGCGATAATCCGCTAATAGTTTTAACAATGAAAATATCTTTTGGTCACGAAAAGAGAAATGTTTAGATATACGTATATAAAACTGTTTGTTTAAAAGATAAAGCTTTACCTGGAACAACAAAGAATATCCAGTAAGATCATCACACGAATAAAGGTGAACAATATAATACTATGAAAGAGACAAGCATTAAAATATTAAACTGTTTTATTGCCATTCGTCTGTGTTCCTGGAGTAGATCTTTATCCCTTAGGTCAAAAAGAAAGAATCCAAAAGCGGATATTCAAATTTATTTTTGGAGAGGGAAAGTAAGGAACGTAAAGGTTCTAACAAAATAAAAGAGGCATTATAGAATAATGAATATAATTTTGATATCCGATCTTTGAAATTAAGGGGATTCATGAACTACACACGGGCATCTATTCAACCCTTATTTATCCAAAAAGAACCATCTCGACAAAGACGAAATATTTTCTTTGTGAATGAAGAATCCAATATTATAAGAATATATTCAAGCGATGTGCGTATTTTTGCTTGAGGTGATAGATATTTTCTATGTTACTGATGTATTTGTCTTGCAATTTTCACATTTCACGCACGGGAGTATGCAGGACATTTTTTGTTCGTTGTCAATCAATTTAAGGTTTTCAATGAAATAAAGACATTAAAACATTTCATAGCAAAACGAAGATGGGAAAGAGATGACAGTTTTAAACGGCTACTGTGCTACGATATTGATAAGTCCTTTGTTTTTTATACTTTGTTTTTTATAAAAAGAATAGATGAAAATAACCTTATCAAGTGCGAAACGAAAAAAAAAATGTATATAATCAAATTGATAATTGCCTTTTCTCGGTTGCATATTTATCATTGAGAGGAGATATACGATCGTCGTTCTCGAGTACGAAACAAAGAAATTGTAACAAGTTTTCTATTCGTTGTCCACTCTGAATTATATATAAGTCAATGAGGAATTCAGTCCTTTTTCATCATTTTATTTTTCATCCTTTTATCTTTTCATCACTACCTTCAGCATCTTTATTACTTTCATCACCTTAAATAAATTTATATCAAATGTACAAGCCCGGTGGTAAGTAATCAAGTTTTTTATTGTAATTTTGTTCATGATAATAACTTTCACAATGTAGAGTCATCAAAGCGGGTCAATGTGGAAGAGCGTTCAGATCCTTTTAAACGTCCTCGTCGTCCAGGAGGAGAAGGTAATACACTTTTAGTCTGACCATAACGAACTACAAATCTAACGTTTCCGTTTTTACAGCATCCTCGTCGACGTCTGCTGCTGGCCGTCAACCAAATCGTGCGGGATATTCTGGTGACACAAGAGTTATCATGCATAATGGCGATATCTTGGCTATTCGAGACTTGCAAGCTGGTGATCAACTTCTTGGAGACGATGGAACTCCCCGAACCGTAACCAGAATAACAGCCTTTGAGGATACTCTCGAACAGGTGGATGTTTTTGGAACAAATGAACCTTTGCGTGTAACACGCGAGCAAGTATTGTGTTTCAAGGCTACCGGAAATCGAAGCATCTACTGGAATGAAGGAAGGCACGCATTTCAGATTGAATACTTGGACAGCTCCAATCAAAGAAGAAGAAATCATTTACTGTACTGGAAGGCGCTAATGAAAGATATTATATTTCAGACGAGGAAGCCCTCGCAGCTGCTAAGGTCTTTGCTGACAGTGTTGAAGATAGATCTACTATCTCCGAAAAAAAATACACGGACGCCCGCCGCCACAGGCAATTTATCACCCCAGTTGCCGGTGGTTACGTTGTTTACACCGCTGGTGAACCGCGTACAGAATGCTATATATATGATGCAAATGTCTTTAACATACCCCGAGACTTCAGAAGACGTCACAATATTCTGGTATCTTTTCCTACTGCACACACCCAATGCATAGACAATTATGACGCTTTTGATCGTGCTCAGCAAAAAAATGATGAAATCGCAATAGCGAAATCTGCTGCCGCTGAAGGAACGCCCACGAATCCCACTTCCCGAGACATCTATGTCAAAGTCGATCCTTTCTATCCCGGTTTATATAGGGTGGAAAAGGGAAGAAACAGAAACGAGGTTTTTTACTTGTACGAATACACGAGAGGAGGAAGAAAAGTAGGTGCTCGATTTCACATTTCCGACAGAGTCTTTTTCGATACTGCAGACCAGGCAGAAGCTGCCGCAATAGCTTACGAGCAGAGTCTTTTCAACAACGGTGAAGTCACACTCAAGGGAGATATAAATTATATGACTCTCAATCAACGTCAAGACCTTCCAGCGAGTACTCGTAGATTATGGCTTTTGTTCCGCACTGGCGTGGATTTCGCAGAGCAAGAACTCACGGTTGATCCATACTATTTAGGCTTATGGCTCGGTGATGGCTCAAGAAATCGTCCGACGATCTCCAATAATCATGAGCAAGAAGTCGTAAACTTTTTGAAACGTTATGCGGAGAAGCTTTCGATGAGACTTGTCCACTATAGCAACAGTCTTTTCTATACGATTGTCAGGAATGGCAATAATGAACAAGAAGTCGTCAACCCGGTCCTTACCAGAGAGCAGGAAGAACAACTAGGTCAAGTGCAGAGCTCCCTTGAAAACTACAACCCGGAAACAAGAGTTTTAACAGATCTCCCTCCGGCCACGAGGGCCAATGGCAATAAACTTTTACAAGCTTTGCGCGATTTACAAGTAACAGCCCTTCCTGGAGTAGGACCGCAGGCTGATCGAAAACATGTCCCGCTCCAATATAAAATGAACTCTCGTATGAACCGACTCTTACTGACAGCTGGACTAATAGACTCCGACGGCTCCTATTACCCAAATGAACATCGTTTTGCTTTTAGCCAAGCCAAACGATGGCACGAACGTTTGTTTAATGATATGGTATGGGTTTCGAGGAGCTTGGGGTTCAACGTATATGAGTACGAACTATTGAGAACATCAACCCCTCCAGGAAGAACAGTTCCGCACACGGCTGTGCAGATGTTTGCGAATGTAAAAGGCTATATAGAAGAAGTGCCATGTTTGCTTCAACGCAAACAGCCTCGACTTCGGCTGTCGACGAATGACCCTCTAGTGTCATCCATACAAAACGTTGGTCATGAGACCCGTAACAACCAACAATGTTACAACGTGCACATCTTGGGTAATAACAAGAGGTTCCTCCGTTTCGACTTCTTGGTATTGCATGATAGCAGCTAGAGAAATTGGTGCTCATTTGCTTTGGTGTTGAGTTTTTTTTTTTTTTTACTTTAGTAATTTTTTTTTTTTATCATACTATACTTATCATTTTTATATTACTTATCCTTTCATCTATTATTACTGTATCATATTTATCCCATTTTTTTCTTATACTTTTCTATATACTTATCCTTTTTTTGTTGTTTCATGACGTCTTTCATATATATTTTTTCTTTACACTTGAACGTCTTACATTTATTTAAATTATATCATCACTACAATAAAACACATATAAAATCTAATTCTGTGTCGCCTTTGTTGTAATAAAGAGTGGTCGCCCCTAGTTTATGCTATTTTGTGGTGTATATGTCTATAGCGAACGCATCCTTTTCGCCATATTACCACCGTGTAATGTATGTGATTAATTTCGGCGGGGTACTTGAACGTGATTCTTTTTGCAAAGAAACCGAAACGACAACTTGTTGGAACCTTCTCTTATTGAATACAGCGATATCCATTGTACTGTTTTCAGCTCAAGTAACAGTACACATTTACTTTTCGAAACTTGCATAAAGGAGGTATTTGCATGAAACATAACTTGATTCATGTATACGTTTGCAAGTAGAAAACTACAATTCTTAAAAGAAACAAAATTTTCAAAAAAAAACCTTCAAATAGATTTATGAACAAAAAGGACGTGGCCTTGTTATGAGTTTAATATGCGAATGTTATATGTAAAAAAGAAAAATGCATGATTTAACCAAGATATTACAGGTTTAAAACAATTATAAGAGATGAGCGGAACGGAAGTTTTCACCAGCGTAGATGGAGTTGCCTTCACCGAGCTCCTCTTCGATACGGAGAAGTTGGTTGTACTTGGCAAGACGCTCGGAACGACAGGGAGCACCAGTCTTGATTTGACCGGTACGGAGACCGACAACGAGGTCAGCAATAGACTAAAAATTGAAAAAATGTTAGTTTTGACGTCTTTACACTTCTTTAAACATTGTCACGACGACGCACATTGTCCTCAGTTTCCCCACTGCGGTGTGAAACCATAACACCCCAACCGGCGACTTGAGAGTCAAGAGCAGCTTGAATGGATTCAGAGATGGTACCGATTTGGTTGATCTTGAGGAGAAGAGCATTACAGGCCTTCTTTTCGATAGCGGTCTTGATACGCTTAGGGTTAGTGACTAAAAGATCATCACCGACAAGTTGGAATTCGGATTCAGCAGCCAAGTGAGACCAGGCCTCCCAATCGTCTTGATCGAAAGCATCTTCAATAGAGACAACTACAGAAAAATTGGGAAAATGTCAGAAAAAGGGTTGGGACACAAAAAATTAATTTCAGGTTTCAAAATTTTATCTCACCAAGGGTTTGATAAAATTTTAAAGCCCGAATACACGCGACGACAATACTTACTAGGATACTTTTCAGCGAAGGACTTGTAGAGAGAGGTGAGTTCTTTACCGTCGATCCACTTGGATTCATCAGAGTTGGGGTTCTTGAAGTCAAGATCGTACTTTTCGTTCTTGTAGAATTCGGAGGCAGCACAATCCATACCAATCTTGATCTTACCGGTGTAACCAGCCTTTTCAATGGCTTCGACGAGGAGTTCAAGACCTTCTTCGTTCTTTTGGATGTTGGGAGCGAAACCACCTTCATCACCAACGTTGGTAGCATCGAGACCGTACTTGCCCTTGATGACCTTTTGGAGGTTGTGGTAGACTTCAGAACCCATCTTCATGGCTTCCTTGAAGGACTTGGCACCAGTGGGGAGAATCATGAATTCTTGCATGGCGAGCTTGTTACCGGCATGAGAACCACCGTTGATAACGTTGAAAGCGGGAACGGGGAGAACGAAAGGCTTCTTGGAACCGGAGAGATCAGCAAAGTGAACGTAGAGAGGGACACCCTTATCACCAGCAGCAGCCTTACAGACAGCAAGAGAGACACCGAGGATGGCGTTGGCACCGAGCTTACCCTTGTTGGGGGTACCATCGAGCTTGATGAGGAAATCATCAACAGCCTTTTGTTCGGTAACGGCGATCTTGGCATCAATCAAAGCGGGACCGATGATGTCGTTGACGTTGGCAACAGCCTTAAGGACACCTAATTAAAATTGCATGAATGAAAAAATTGAATATAAAAAAAAAACGCGTAAATCTATCATTGATTGCTTACCCTTTCCCATGTAGGCGTTCTTGTCACCATCACGGAGTTCGACAGCTTCGTGAATACCGGTGGAAGCACCAGAGGGGACAGCAGCACGGAAGACACCCTTAGAGGTGGTGACTTCGACTTCGACAGTGGGGTTACCACGAGAATCGAAAATTTGACGAGCAAAGACCTTGGAGACAGTAGACATATTAAAAAAAAGTATTTAATTGATAAAGAAGAAGAAGAAAAAAAAAATTGGAAAGAGGGAAATTTTGCAGCCATATTATATACTTTTTTTTGCTGAGTGAGATAGTAGAGATACGATCAAACCACGCGACACAGTCACCCCAAAGTTCAATCCACACTTAATTAGGAAAAGTAAGACCCATGCCGCTTGGAAAAAAATCTTTGCATCAATCTTACTTCCCAACATAGACTCCGCTGACACCTTTACTGATAAAATCGTTCGTGTCAATAAACAAGCAATTTACACATCAATGAAATCGACATGTGGCGTGCGAATCGTCCGTCATTGAGCTGCTTTCATTGGCATCCTACTATAAATTAGCGCTCCAACGCTAAAGGTTTTTCATGAGGTCGCTAGGAAGTGTCTCTTTTCATCTATCCTGATTTCCCAGTTGATCGATTATATGGAAAGTCGCGAGTAGCTCTATCAGCGATAACGATCAACTAAAGGATCATACCAGAATAATAGCTCGCCAATCAAATGACATTATCTTTGACAAGATCAAAAGTCCGCAATGAAACGCTCAAAAAAAAAAAAAAAGACCCATGCCGCTTGGAAAAAAATCTTTGCATCAATCTTACTTCCCAACATAGACTCCGCTGACAACGTACACACTAAAATCGTTCGTGTCAATAAACAAGCAATTTACACATCAATGAAATCGACATGTGGCGTGCGAATCGTCCGTCATTGAGCTGCTTTCATTGGCATCCTACTATAAATTAGCGCTCCAACGCTAAAGGTTTTTCATGAGGTCGCTAGGAAGTGTCTCTTTTCATCTATCCTGATTTCCCAGTTGATCGATTATATGGAAAGTCGCGAGTAGCTCTATCAGCGATAACGATCAACTAAAGGATCATACCAGAATAATAGCTCGCCAATCAAATGACATTATCTTTGACAAGATCAAAAGTCCGCAATGAAACGCTCAAAAAAAAAAAACCATCACTCATTCTTTTTTGTACATATTATTTGTACGCCCACATTCAATTCGCCAATGACCTTTTGGATATCGTTGCTTCTTCTTTTCCCAAAAGAATGGTACCAAGGTCGTCAATTTTGTAAAGAGCGATCATTGATCTATTTAGTTTTACCTTGGGTCGCTGAAAACAAATAATTACGCGACTCTCTCTCTCTCTCTCTCTCTGTCTCGCTGCTAACAAAAAAAGCAGTCCGCGGGGGGTTGCATTATTCTCCACACACCCACGGCCGAGCACTATTTAAGTTTTTTTTTTTTGTTCTTGTAAACATTTTCGAAATGAGTTCATTGTTGAAGAATGTCATTCCCAAGACAGGTCAGCAGGTGACAAGGCTGGGTTTCGGTGGTTACCGAGTATCTCAACCCGTTCATGCACAAGCGTTGAAAGCCGCTTTGCAAGGAGGCATCAATATCGTAGACACAGGCAATAATTTTGAGAATGGTAAATAGCGTTTTGGATACTTGAATTTTATTATAATAAAAAAAAATGTTGATGTTAAAAAAATGTCAAGGTGGTAGTGAAAGATTGATTGGTAATACACTGGAAACTCTGGTAAAAGAGGGGGAAATAGCACGAGAGGTAAATAAAAATAGACGATTTGGTGGTGGAGGAGTATGTAACATTAATGCCTCTGTTAGTCTATTACACTCGTCACTAAATCGGGCCATCTTGCACCATCTGATATAAGCGCCTTTGATGCTGAGCATGATTACGTACAATTAAACGAGAAGCATTTTCACTCGATAAGTCCTAAAGTATTGGAAAAGCAAATTCAGACCTCGTTGGAGCGATTAAAGACAAACAAGTTGGATATCTTTATGATCAATTCTCCTGAGCGTATGCTGTTTTCAAAAAAGAGGGTAACATAGACACGTAGTGACTCATGATTATTATCATTGACTTATATAATCTACTGCTGCTCATAGAGATACACATCTGCTCAGTTGTACAAAGATTTATCTGAGAGTTTTTGTTATCTTGATGGTCTCGTAAATAATGGTATGTTGCGCAAGTAGTAGTTTAAAATCGGATTAATATTCACTTACTGATTGACATTGATTGTGCCCCTAAAGGAACTATTGGCGGTTATGGTGTGTGTTCAAATACTTTAGCGCTCCCCTCTGCTGCTGATCACGTCTCTCTCACTGATATCATTAAATCGTGTGCTAATCCTAATAACTTTGTTGCTGCTCAAGTTCCCTTTAATTTATATGAAAACGAAGCCATTATTCCCGCTGAAAATGATGAAAGAAAGACCGTCGCTGAGATAGCCAAGGTAAAAAGAGCGGGCTCCGTTTTGCAGAGAAAAAAAAAAACGAACCGTTCACTTAACACTGATTTCTTTTTAGGAAAACGGCATTTACTTGATGACCAACAGACCCTTGAACGCTATTGCCAACGGTCAAATTCGAGTTTTAGTGAACCATGAATTAGGAGCCAATGGAAAAGGACCAGGTAAAACAGGAAACAATAAAAAAAGTTTAAATCCCCTCATCTGATAATAATCCAAACTCCCCTACCTAATTTTTTTTTTTTATTACCCAGCCGAGCACGAAATTATGTCAAAAATGCAAAGTTCATTCGAGAAGGTGGCCAAGTTAGAGTCAGACATGATGTCAGAATGTAAGTGGTTTAGCGAGATAACTTTTTTCACACGCTAACATCATTAAAACTTTAGTGCCGGTCGAAGAAGAGTCGTTGACATCCAAGTTTGTTTGGGGACAAGTGTTGTCTGAAAACTTGGCTCGTTTAGCTCAAAATCATTTCGCCACGCGTCATTATCTGACACAACAAGTGATACCAGTACTCCACAAAGATATTGAAGAGCTTTTGAATTTTGTTAAAGAGGCGCATAATGAAGAAGATATTGCAGCCTACGAAAACTGGGCCGATAATTACAGAGAGGTAAAGTTTTTTTTTTCTGCTAGTAGATAATTATTGTGGGTCTAATCTTATTCGCCCCCTTCTTTGTAGTGTGTTTTGGAATTAACAAAAGATGTAGTGGATTATGCTTACATTGATACCCTCCGCAAAAACAATGAACTTGATCGTATTATGACCGCCTTGTGTCCCACTTTCAAAGATGTTCCAGAAGACGCTTACTCCCCTCTTACTATCAAGTCGTTGAGATTTTTATTATCCCATTCTGAGGTGGGCACCGTGTTTACAGGTATGAGAGATCCCATCTATGTGAAGGACGCCCTTTATGCCGCCAAACAACAAGCGCTGGATCAAGAGGACTTAGATGATGTTTGGAGATGCCCCATTTTTAATTAGATATAATATTGTACAATAGCAATAATAGAGACGACAGTCAATAAAAACAGTGAATTAAATACTCGGTTTGTGCAGTTGAAGCGTGGTATTTCTGGGCAGCATAAGTTATTACCGTCGGAAGTGTTACATGTCTGTAGGAGTGCATAATTTTTAACTGCTCGATTTAGTACTGGATATGACGAAAGAGTTCCATTCGCTTAATATGAATATCACTCCTTACTAGTAATTAGCAATAAGGCATATCGCACAGGAATCAAATCTAGCGTTCGCAGTAAGAAGTGTTAAGAGTCAAAGAACAGAGAAAAGTCCGATATTTTTAAATTCTTTGCTGGCCGCGTAAGCGACTATCTTCCAATTATATGAAATCATAGCGCAGACTTGATTTTTCTTGCTCTTCTTCTATCACCCACAAACATATAAAGCTATACAACAACTACAACTACAAAAATGAGTCTTTTCCCAACTCCTCAAAGAAACAACCATTTGGTTGAATTCAATGCCGGTAAATGTATTAGAGAAGGCAATACCTTAAAACCTGACGTACGAAAGGGGTAAGTTTATCTATCAGCTTCTCTATAGTCCCAGATACTTAAAGTTCACCTCTTTGGTTTAGTGTTGTCTATATGGATCAGGTAATAAAAAGACATGGCGTTTTCATTGACCTTATTTCCAACCATGCTAATTTTTAGAGTGATGACCAATTGATGCACTTTTACTGGAAAGAACGCAAATCTGCTGATCCAGAAGACGTGAGTGTATACAAGATTTGAAAGTTAAAGTCATACCAGCTAACCTTTACAAACCAGGATTTCATTATTTTCCCAGACGAAGCAGAGTTACTTCGCGTCGATGAATGCACAACAGGACGCGTGTATATACTCAAGTTCAAATCCTCCAGTCAAAAAGTATTTTATTGGATGCAAAGCAAAAAGGACGAAAAGGACGATGAACTTGTCAGCCGTGTCAACCAACTTATCAACGATCCTCAAAGTGCAGGCAATGACGGTAACAGTCGTGATGGTGATCTCGAGTTTGAGGGCAATGCTCACTCTGATTTGATGCAAATCTTGGGCGGTGGACAAGGTGACTTGGACATGAATATGACACAAGATAACCTTTTGCAATTTATTACAAAACGCTGGAGGTTTAGGGTAAGTGAAGCATAGTATGTGTGCGTGTGTTTTACAGACTGATATTAAATGGTTTATGCATTTATAGAAACAGAAGCAGTCCTCTTCTGCCGTGAGCTCTTACTTCGCGTCGATGAATGCACAACAGGACGCGTGTATATACTCAAGTTCAAATCCTCCAGTCAAAAAGTATTTTATTGGATGCAAAGCAAAAAGGACGAAAAGGACGATGAACTTGTCAGCCGTGTCAACCAACTTATCAACGATCCTCAAAGTGCAGGCAATGACGGTAACAGTCGTGATGGTGATCTCGAGTTTGAGGGCAATGCTCACTCTGATTTGATGCAAATCTTGGGCGGTGGACAAGGTGACTTGGACATGAATATGACACAAGATAACCTTTTGCAATTTATTCAAAACGCTGGAGGTTTAGGGTAAGTGAAGCATAGTATGTGTGCGTGTGTTTACTAGACTGATATTAAATGGTTTATGCATTTATAGAAACAGAAGCAGTCCTTCTTCTGCCGTGAGCTCTGGACACGTTATCCCTGCTTCCAACTGGACAGAATTACCTTCCAAGCTCTCTCAAGTCAATGTCCCTGAAGGACAATCTATTCAACTTGAAGACGTTTTAAGTGCTGATACTCTCAACAACATTCTTTCTGACTCTGACATTCGTACTGCCCTCTTCCCTTTTGTCAGTGAAAGTGCTCACAGAAGTGATGCTGAAATCGAACAACTTGTTCAAAGTCAACAATTCCAACAAAGATTGCAACTCTTGAATGCAGCTCTTCAACAAGATGCTTTAACCTCTCTTGTTGAAGCTTTGGAAACTGAAAAGGGTAAGTACTTTGGATTCCATTGAGACTTGGAATGTAACTGACATTTTACTTTCTTCAAACATCTAGATTTAAAGTCATTCTTAAAGGCAGCTGAAGAGCAAGCAAAGCGTAAATCACACAGGGGTGCAGATGCCATGGACGAGGACTAACGCAACGCACTCATTCACTCACACACACACACACACACCAAAAAAAAGGCATTCTTTTATATAAACACGCTGTATGTACAAGACAATAAAATGGCTAAGCTATTAGTAAACTTTTAATAGTCAGAGTATCGAATTCTTGTTGATTTGATCTTTGTCGCTATTGTAGACCATCTCAACCCATAACTTTCACAGTGAGAGGTCCTGTAAAAGGACATTTTAAAAGAGAGAGAGAAAAAAAAACTGAAAATATTTTTATACAGAGAACTTTTATATACGGGCTTTCAAGTTTTTCTGTGAAACTATATTACATGAAAAAAAAAAAACTCAAGATGAGCGTCGCTTGCTCTTTATTACTTCATCATAGTTTTTGACACGTCTAGATCTGTGTTGTTTGATACGTTGATATTTATACACTAAATTACCAATATCTTTTACCACTACAAACAGGCAACCACCAAGCACATTTCGCTGGAAAGGTTCGGGAAAGTTGTGCCGGACCCATTCAAATCGATTTAATATTCTACAAGGCAAAATATATGATCAGTTTACTACAACGCCTCTTTTGAACCCAGATGTTACTATGGTTACCTTCCTACACCACTGCTGATCACTGGCCATAGCAACGCGCTTACTAGTGAAGCGCCAATGCCATTTGTACCTCTTCCATTGATCATTTCTATTTCCAGTGTACGTTCTCTATCTGATATGTTGTTTATTGATCCTGAACTTCTTCCTGTTGAATCCATGATACTACTGCGTCGATTGTTGTTGTTATTGGTGGGTTGTTCAATGGGTTGTAATTTTAAATTTTTTGTCATATAACGTTGAGCTGCTCTATATACATTTTTATAAAATAATCTGATCCAAGGCATGACACTGAGGGTCAAGGCGGGTGACATGGGCCACGTGAGTCGAATATTATGTGGAGTGTGTCCAGTGGCACGTAAGATGGATACCGCAGCTACGGGTAAAATGGCATCACCCCATCGTGTCTTTGTGGATATCAACAATATGGGTATCAGTGGTAATCCCACCCATTGTCTGTATGTCCAATACGCAGGATTACCAATTAGTCGCTCTCCGTCTCGAGGTCCCAATAATGTCATGACTGAAAATGCACCATATGTTGTACATGTAATCAATAGAGAGCATCCCAAACTTAATACCACAACATAAGGTGTACTTGTGCGGACAAGTGAATCTGTCAATGTCAATAAGGCTAATGTGATACTGTTGCTCTGCGCTAAATGATAAGGTGTAGCACATTGAGGGCAATTCACCTAAAAAAGAGATAATTTATCAGTCTTCCACTGGATACATCACTTACTATTGATGCACATACCTTTTTGGTGGGAGAAGCCTTTTGGTTTTCGGCTATCCAGTCCAGCAGACAAGACTGGTGCGCTTCCAAGGAGCACTTGCAAGGTTTGACCCATTTCCCTTGAGAGTCAGAACTGTCTCCAAAACAAATCCAACAACGGGGTTCTTCTACTGCTGCGACTTGACGTGGTCTTGGTGCAAGAATAGTGGAGGAATCGGACGAGTCGGCTGTACATACACTATTATTACTACTGGTAGATTCGCCATCGCCACTTCCAGTGCTTAATAACGAATTGGCTCCATCTTCTAAAATATCGTCATCCAATACAACAGAGTTGCTTAAATCTCGGGGTACAGGTCTACCCGTTCGTGGAAAAGTAAAATGAGACATTGCTTATGTTTCCAAGTGAAAAGAGTTGCAAAAAGCATTTTATATGCGGCATTTTAAAAAAGAGGTTTCCCGTGACGTAGGCTCGGTTTTTTTTTTTTTTTTGTCTCCTCTCTTCATCTTTTTCTTTCATTAGAATAAACCAACCACTTTCCTTTACGCGTAAAACCAGTACCGGGAAGAAGATCTTTGTCAAGAATTTGATCAGAAGGTATAAAACACTATTTTTTTCTTCTTTTTACTTGTAGATTATTTATATTGACTTACAATTTATATAGCACTGTTCGATTTATACTCAATTTTTGGATCACCAGCACACACACATATACAGCTCAACACATATATATATATAAATTCAAACCATGTTTTTTTTGGTAAAGCATAATTGACACTTTCAAATCAACTCTACATGAACGCTCATGAATGTATATTCGATATTATATTATGTCCTTTTACAGAAAGAATTAACGCATACCATTTCGTTACATCCTTCCTACTTTGGACCTAATATGCAAGGCCAATTAAAAGACAAACTATATGCTGATGTGGAAGGTACTTGTACTGGTCGCTATGGTTACGTAATTACAGTATTGTCTCTTCAAAATATTGGTAAAGGTAAAATCTTGCCTGGTTCCGGTTTGGCAGAATTCAAGGTCAATTATCAAGCTATTGTATTTAAGCCCTTCAAGGGTGAAGTCTTGGACGCTATTGTCACAACTGTCAACAAGGTGAGTAGGAGAGTTTACCCACAGACAGAAAATAGAAGGCATACTCATGTCTATCATTTCATACTTAGATGGGCTTCTTTGCTGATGTAGGTCCCTTACAAGTATTCGTATCAAACCATGTATGTTGAATCATCTTACTTTACCGAGAAGTAAAAAAAAAACCGAGTGGAATTAACATACATTTTTCATGAAAAAAAAGCTTATACCCACCGATATGAGATTTGATGCAAACGGCAACCCACCATGCTATTCGTCGGAGGATCAGGTAAGATGAAATGGATAGAAACAGATGTAGCTGGTAACTGATTCGAATAACTAGGTGATACAAAAAGACGTCCAAGTGCGCTTAAAGCTAGTTGGTACTCGTGTTGATGCAACAGAAATCGTAAGTAGCTTGAGCAATGTTCAATTGAAATGGATATACTAATTGACCATCTATCCTACAGTTCGCTATTGGTACCATTAAAGAAGATTACTTGGGTGTTATTTCCTCATAATTATTCAAAATTGAACGACAACAACGACAACAACAAAAATCTAATCAACTTATAGAGTTATATCTGTATATTTCTTTCCTTTTCTTCTTATAACTACTATGATGTCAAGCACAAAACTTATAAACAAACACCAACACATTACAACACAACAACTATCGAGGCATACCGGCTGTAGAATGTAATATCCACTCACACACACACACACGAAAAAAAAACGTATGCTTGAATTGACACCAACAGCGATATGCCTCACAAAAAATAAACATTAATCTACTAGATAGTATGATCCACCGCTTTAGTCATACAATTTGAGTTGTTGCATAGTTGTATAAGGAGGGATTGCTCAGGACCTTTTGTGGCCTGAATATTCAAGAAAATTGATATTAATTTTGGTTTTCGTAATGAGCTATTGGCTAGATATTCGACGAGTCGTCAACTCTTCCAGATACATAAGTTATAAAATCAGGGCATGATACAACGTAAGTCCAAACGACATCAATTTTGTTGTGTTGGATTTGGGGATCTTTATCCACACAGATTTTTTTTCGGATAATGGTGAGTGTTCATTGTCTGAATGAACTTGATTGTTTAGTCCTTCTTTCATGATAAATTAGCTTATATTTCTATAAATATTGACCACGAATGTGTTTGGTTCTGCTTTTCCTTTTTCATTCTTCTTTAACATTCCCTCTATCATGTACGCTCACACGTACGATGTGTTCCCTACATCAAGTGCATTCTTGATAAATCCAGTGGTGTACACCATTCAAGACTTTTCTCGATTTATGCCATCTCCATAGCCGTATAGGAACTCTTTCTTCCTGCATTCTTTGTCATTTGTAGACTCTGGATAATAGACGCAGAGCAGAGGAGTAGTGAATATCACATAGGAAGAAATAATTCGGTGTGGAAGGTTAAAAAAAAGCTGGGTAGATAAAGGTCCTCTTTCTTTAATCAGTCACTTTCTGTAAGAATCCGATGAAGCTGCCGTCGTTAAAAAGAATTTGCTTACAAAATTCAGAAGCGAGTACAAAAAGTCTTTGCCAAACCAAAAAGTTGTCCCTTCATGATTCTAGATTTCGACACATTGTGGTTTTAAGCACAAGCTGACAAGGCCATAAAAATTGAAAAAATCAAGCCTGCTATAAATCTATTACAATCAACCACTGATTTACTGACGCAAAATGTGAACGCACAGGATATTAACAGCAATATTAGCAAGAATCATAGCAACAGTATTGATAGTTCAGAGCTATACGACGTTGTTGGCCCTTTTCTTTTCTTTATCTTTATAGTGTCATTTCAAGAATGAACGACACACCAGATTTGATAGCCCCCAACTGTTACATACTGATTATTGGTTGAATCCCTTCACCAACCCCTCTCCCAAACACTGATGGTCATTTTTTTAATGGAAGGGCTGACTTATTTTGGACACTGGCACCGAGATGTACAGTGATGGCGAGGAAGACCTGTTTACTACAAACGAAGAAGCCTTTTCAAGTCGTATTAGTCGAAATGAATAGACGTCTTCATATCTTCAAGAATTTGAGAAATGTCTACATCCATCAAGAAGTACAAATTGTTTAGTTTGGTTCCATTGCACCGCTATACCCGCCAATATGTAGATATAGACTCTGTTCAATAAATCATTTTCAAAAGCAAACTGAGCGTTACTTGAAATAATTTTTTTTTTTTAAATTTATAGCTCTACTGAGAACGGCTTAGAATATGACATCGTATCGTCATATATAGTATATAACTCATTAGTATAAGGTTTATATAATTATATATGAATAATTGAAGAATCTTTTGGACTGGAGATCTTAAGAGTATTCAGTGTTAAAAGGCAGTTATGTTTTGATCACGTAATTATCACGTGACAAATAACATTTATAATGCTATTATCTGTATATTACAGCGTGGTCTAACAAAACATCGAAGCGCGGTTGGTTAAGTGGTATAATCTTCGCCTGCCACGCGAAGGGCCGGGGTTCGATTCCCCGACCGCGCATTCCTTTTTAAATTTTGCGTGTGGTGCATGTAGTTCATTTACCTGATGAGCTGATGTTGGAAGGGGGAGGCGACAATTCGATGGTGAGGTGAAGAAACATTATGGGGAAATTAATAAAAGATGCCTGCTTTTATATAGCAAATCTAAATTATGCGAAACAACTAGTAGTGAAACATCATCGTCCACTTAAAAAGTACTTTACTTAATTCACCGAGGTGAATTTATCACGATAGTGATGTAAAATTGTTCTGGAATGACATCAAGAAAGGAAGAAGTGCATAAATCGAGAAATAGATGAGATGGCAAAATCGAATATTTCTTTAACTGAGCTATTTTCAATGTTGTTATATTGAAAGCCTTTTTATGCATTTTTTGGACATCTATTATTTCAATTGAAAAAAAAAAATACATTTTCTGAAGACTACTTGCATTATATAACAAAAACAAAATGATTTTTATTGAAATAGTGAAATATTGCAAAAGAGAGGGGAGAGAAAAATATATATGTGAGTGCTATGTCGTATTGTTTAACGCTCTATGAGATTATAGTAAATGTGTAATAAATTAATTTTTGAATTGGTCTTCAGTAACACCTTTGCCCATTGCAGCTGTGGCGGACATACCGCCAGTGACAATCTTCATCAATTCATCGACAAAGTTGGCACCAGACCACTTTTGATGTTGAAGGACGTCAACGCCATGGTCTCTTTCTTTACGTTGAACGTTGGATACATATCCCAACATGCCGCTTTCCTTGAAACTCTTGGCAAAGGTAGCTAAAATTTAATAAAAAAAATGTAAGAATAATGTTATGCAAAGAACCATTATGACCAAATAAAAACATACCTGTGGCCAAAGCATTAGCATGAAGACCACCTAAGGTGATGAATTGCCAAACAAAGCCTAATCTACCCAAATTGTGAATATATGATCCCATGTCGTTGTCATTTAAACCTGCGGCATCCCTGAGAAGAAAAATGTTAGTAAAAAAGTATTTCTGATGAATATCGGCGATCTCTTACCAATTAAAGGAAGGGGATAAATTATAACATAATAAAGAGTCAGGGGAGGCGGCCAAAACACCCTTAGAGAATTGCTCAGCTTGAGCCAAAATGGGCTTCTTAGTCTCCATCCACAACATATCTGCATAACCGGCAAAGGCAATAGCGCGAGAAGTAGCAGCTTCAGTTCCACCTTCGTAACGGTACAAACCTTCACGCACTCTGCATGCATCCCAGTCCCAATGAATAACAACACCATAGCGATCCTTGGCAATGGCACGAGCCTCAGAGTTGGACTTGAAACGGATTTCGGACAAGAACTTGCTGGCTAACTCGGTTTTACCCAAGATGGTCAACTCTTCAGCAACAGCAGTACCGTATCTCTTTAATCCAGCACGAGCAATCCAATCGTCTTCAACTGCTTGGAGAGCAGCACCTTGGACACCACGACTCTCAGCTTCGTGCATAACTGTAGCCAAGGGCTTCAAGTTGGGGTTGGTGGCACCGACCAAGAATTCGTGATCGCGAGGATCGATGTTGGTGGTAATCAAGGTGGCAGCCTCAGCGTCAGTACGAGCAACAACAATGTTTTCTACACCCATGATATCGTATTGTGCACGAATGGCAACTAAACGATTGATGTGTTCAGAGATGGGAACCAATACCTTACCAGCCATATGACCACACTTCTTGGTTGAAGGAGATTGATCCTCAACTATACAGGTCAATAAAGATCAGAAATGTGCACTTAAAATAGGAATGAATCTATTATATAACTTACCGTGAATACCAGCAGCACCACGTTCGACAAACATCTTGGTCAACTTCATGACAGCAGTGATACCACCATGACCAGTATCGCCATCAGCGATGATGGGTCTCAAATAGTCAATCTTGGGTGTCTTGGCACGCTCCTCGGGAGTCATGGAAAGACGAGCTTCACGTTGCTTACGATCGTGGAAGAGTTGGGCATAGAACAAGTGTTCAACCTTGTTGGGAACAGTATCCATAGGGTAATCAGCAAGATCTGGTCCAGGTTCATTTGAAGTGGATGCAGTGGAAGAACATTGCCATCCAGAAACGTAAACAGTATCGAGATGGGGAGCCATTTGAGTGACTTGAACGGGATCAAGAGCACCAAAGGTGTGAGAGGTTTCACCAGTGGCCTTGTTCTTTTGGAGGATAGCCCACAACTTCTTGGCCTGAGCATCTGATCTGTATTGAACAGGGAAGTAACCACGCTTAGACACGATGGATTCGGCAGTGTAAGGACGCTTGACTAATTTAAAACGAGGTGAAGCCCACCATTGCTTGACGCGCTCAACTTCTTGTTGGAATTCGAGTTGTTCTTGATCAACGTAAGTCATGATAATAGTTTTTTAAATTAAAAAAAGTATAATTTCTAAAGAGAAGAAGAGTAATCATGAAAATGAACGTGTAGTATTTATAAGAAATACAGAAATCGGTAATTGGGGGTCAAGAACGATCTTCGAGGGAGATTGATTAAGGTTACAAAAAGGGGATGCTCTCATCCCAAGAGATTTTCAATGCTAGAATGATTAGATTGTGCATCTTTTTTTTTTTTACTCTTTTCCATGTGATGTGTTTGTATTGATATATGCTCGTAAGTCAACAGATAATAAACAAAAGATAATATTTATAAATCAGTCAATATTTATTTGTAAATTACGCGAGATGAAGTGAGTAGAGCACGGCGCTAGTCATGTACAAACACATAATTACCATCACACTTACAGCTTGATGAAATTAATTTCATTTTCCCGGGAAATGAAATTCTACTTCTACGTAATTGTGGCAAAATGTAAAGAATTGTAGGAAGGATGTTCTTACAGAATTGCAATCTTGGCATACTTATATTTATGTACTCTCCTTACCGTCTATGTAGGTATCCCCTTTGGTACATGATAAGTAATAAAATGATAGTAACCCGGACATCTCGTACGGTGCATACAGCCTATAGAAAATAGGGGTAGTATTGATAGTGACGGAAGATCTCTCTTGATCAGTGAGTTTACATGGTTTATTCTAAGAGGATCCATGTCCACCTTCACACACACACAAAGAAAAGTGGATGAGTATCATTTTGATACGTCTTTATGTGTCAATTTGAAAGCATCCATCTATTCATGTGATACCTTGTATGTAGTGATTCATGTATAGGGTACTTACGCACATAAAGACATACATAAAGCTAACCCCTTTAAATTTCACAACCAACTTATTTTTATGCATAGACTTTTTTTTTGCTGGACAAAAAATAATATTGTTTCGTATTCTATTATTATCTTGTTTGTGTGTGTATTTTTTTACGTGCAAGCCTCGCTCCTATCATAATGTTTGAAAAAAGATAGTCCAATTTAGCTTAACAACCTTTTTTACGCCCCTTCCCTCCCCCTTCTTTCGTTTTTCTTTTCCTTTTCTCCCAACTGCTTTTTTTTCACACTTTTAGAAAAATCAAGAAGCAAAATAACAAAAGTGGAGAACCAAATTGAAGTACAGCAAAGCATGCAGGCTATCAAGTGTGTGGTAGTCGGGGATGGGTAAGTACATGATCATTTTAAATTTTTTGACAAAAAGATAATTAATTAATTTGGTTAAATGACAGCGCAGTAGGAAAAACGTGTCTACTTATTTCATACACAACAAATGCATTTCCTGGAGAATATGTACCCACAGTGTAAATAATTCGTGAAGATGAGTTGAACAGTTCATCATCATAACAATGTAAATTGTATTTCATTGTAGGTTTGACAACTACTCAGCAAACGTCAAAGTGGATAACAAGCCGATCAGTTTGGGCCTTTGGGATACAGCTGGACAAGAAGACTATGACCGTCTGAGACCTTTATCTTACCCTCAAACAGATGTATTTATAGTTTGCTTTTCATTAGTCAGTCCACCTTCTTTCGAGAACGTCAAAACAAAGGTAAACTTGACTTCTTTGATTGTTTACAACGGATTAGAAGTAACTAATCGCCCTCTCTCGACGCAATCTATTAGTGGTTCCCAGAGATCAACCATCATGCACCCAATACACCAATAATATTAGTAGGAACAAAACTTGATCTGAGAGAAAACCCAGAGACAGTGGAGAAACTTCGCCAAAAGAGTATGGCACCAATATCCTATACACAGGGTTTGCAAATGGTCAAGGAGATTGGTGGAGTGAAGTACTTGGAGTGTTCGGCGTTAACACAAAAAGGCTTGAAAAACGTATTCGATGAGGCAATCAGAGCTGTTCTATGCCCTACATCATCGTTTAAAAAGTCGAAAAAGTGCATCATTTTGTGATACGATTGTTTTAAAAAAATAAATTTCAAGTTTTTGTGACATTTTTGATTGTTTGCTGTTGATTTTCATTGTCTCGAGAGGATAATATTGAATTTGATTGTGCAAAAACTACCCGTTCAATAGTTGATTTAGGGAGTCCTATCTTGACATGATCCTTTTACTGCTAAAAGAGCTCTCTACAGTTCCAATAATTCTTATCGGATTGATCCCTGGACTTTACTCAGTTACGATGTATACAATCAAAATTTTCGACATTTGTTTTTATTTTCACCTCACTTAATTTATTTTTTAAATGCTAATTAATGCAATATGAGCACATATTTTAGTGCCTCGATGATTTTGATTACTGTCTTTTGAAAGAGCGTGAAATTCATCTTAAAGAAAAGTAAAGCACAATGTATATGCATTTGACACCACAACTTGGTATGGAAATATTTATCAAAAAAACCAATGTAACACTCCATTTGATAAACGGTATGTTTTAATCCTGTGTTTGATTTTATTTCTTGGTCTGGCCTATGGCATTCAAGTCTCTGTCGGATCTTCAATCGCTAAGAACACTCAGATTAAATTAACGCAAGCTGGGCAGTCTTTCGGACGTTCGAGTTTTTCGGATGAATGATGCGAGCTTAATCTGTTTTGCGTATAATTTTATGGTTGTAACTACAAAAGAAAAATGAAAAATAGAAATTTTTATATAATCTTTGCTCAAACTATGTAATAATTATCGGGTCGTTAATTGTATATCTTCTCGCGCGAGAAGTGGGCACTTTAAACGACAATACTTGAGCATCAATAGTGCACTGTCAGTTCACTTCTACATTATCCCAACTATCTCGATTAATCCGCTTTATGGATTAAAAGAGATGTTATTCCCTTGATTTTAAAAGTAGTAGCACATTTTCTGCAAGCAGAATATCTTCTTTGCATTGGAAAGATTAATCCCTTGTTATATATTGATCAACGCTGCTGAATCATGTCGAATACTCGATGTGAGAAGACGTAATATATAGTTGATGTGAGGTATTGAGTAAGTCGAGTCTACTGCTACCCTAAGAAAGTCGTTTTGATCGGTAAATCCTATTTACCCATTCTCTACGTGATTTTATATTCTCATTACAAATTGAGCAAGCGAGCTGCACTTGTAAGAACTTTCTTGATATCTAGTGTTTTTTCAGCACTGGAAGCATCCCTGCTTGTCTCAGTGTTGCATCGTTCTGGAAATTCCAATCAAAGAATACGTGATGGCCATGGAGATACTTAACTCCGATGCCAGTTTTGATTGGTCAACCGCGAGTATAGGATTTTGGAAGAGGAAGTTTTGAAGTAAAGATATTCTTAAAGGATCGCATTTACTATGTGTCAATTACAGTATCTTGTGCAGTATTTATATCGAATTTGCCTTACTCCCATTGATTTATTGACTTCTTTCACTCATAAAAAGTGTGTGAATTCAAACATAAAAAACGCATCATCCAAAGTTGAACTTCTTTTGCAGTAGCGTCACAAAGTGACGTGCAATGCGAATCAAAGTGGTTGGGTCAAAAAAATAATAATAAAATCAAGGCGCGCGCTGTTTTCCCTACTACATAGAACCTTTTTTTAATTTTTTTCTCATCCGTTCAAAAAGAGAAAGGAATCCCTTTTACTTTGAAAAGAAAAGCCCTTTTAATTTTGACAACATTTTTGTGAATGGCGTTTGATCAACCTAATCAGCAACCGCATCGTCCACACCCACAGGCACAGCGACCACAGCAGCCGCAACAGCAGCCGCATCAGCCTACACAAGCACCATCGGAAGAATGGGGTTATAACAATAATAACAGATACAACGCTGGACCTTATCCTCCATCCTCATATCCCCGCTCACCTCAGCAAATGGTGGATTATGCACCAAACGGTCGTGAAAACTATCCATCCGCACATCCTTCAAATTCTTGGGAGCAGGTAAAGAGATATATCATATTAATTATAAGCGCTTTTTTGCTCATGTATAAGCATAAGCGAGCGCGCGAGAGGTAGATTATCTAACTAAACATTTGACAACATAGAATAACCGCCGTTACTCTCCACCTATGTATCAACAACAGCCACAACAACAACCACCACCTCCACCTCAACCAATGATGGCTCCAAAAGCACCTTACGATCCAATCCGTAGCAATACGTATATCGCACCACCACCTCCTATGGTAAGGATCCACTGCAGAGAGTACTGAATTGATATGACTAACGAAACATTCATATAGGCACCTGAGTCACTTTCGCCACCTCATCAGGTACTTATGCGCATAAAAAAATAACTATTAACAAATATCAGACTCTAACTTCTTATCGAAATTACAGTCTCACCCGGCTATTTCACCTGTCATGTCGATATCACAACTTCTTTCTTCTGATACACCTTCGGCGCCACTCCCACATCCACAGCCACCAATAGTAGAGCAACCAATGTACTCTCCAACTATACAACCTGTAGAGAGCAAACCTAAAAATGGGATTCAAAATCTACTAAACAGTGAAGAAGAAAATTCGGACACTGATACTGAAGATATTCCACTGATAAGGTCTCCCAAGGTGATCCAGCAACATCAACAAAACCAGCGAGAAGTAATCGTTGGTCATCGCGATCCTGTCATTGTAACTTCCAAGGTAAGCATAGGTTTTTTAACTTGGGGAGATTGTCACTAACATGCGTTTCTTTTTTTTTTATCTTAGAATAACCACAGTACGTCTTACCTCTTGCAAAGTTAGAAATATCATTATTTTCATTTACTAATCATATTTTATCTGTAGTTCGTCCTCATCATAGCGATAATAGCGATGATTCACTCGATGATTTCAGTGATGTAGAGTTGCAATCCAATGGAAAATCACTTGCTCAACGCACTCGTGAGGAACTTGCATTTTCGGATGACGGAAAGGAGGAAGATGACGACGAAGTGCTATTGGCTCACCGAGAGGAAATGGTTCAATTCATGATTGATGTTCACCGTAGCAAAACCAGCGAGAAGTAATCGTTGGTCATCGCGATCCTGTCATTGTAACTTCCAAGGTAAGCATAGGTTTTTTAACTTGGGGAGATTGTCACTAACATGCGTTTCTTTTTTTTTTTATCTTAGAATAACCACAGTACGTCTTACCTCTTGCAAAGTTAGAAATATCATTATTTTCATTTACTAATCATATTTTATCTGTAGTTCGTCCTCATCATAGCGATAATAGCGATGATTCACTCGATGATTTCAGTGATGTAGAGTTGCAATCCAATGGAAAATCACTTGCTCAACGCACTCGTGAGGAACTTGCATTTTCGGATGACGGAAAGGAGGAAGATGACGACGAAGTGCTATTGGCTCACCGAGAGGAAATGGTTCAATTCATGATTGATGTTCACCGTAGAAGAAAGAGAGTTATTGAAGAGTACGAGAGAAAGGAAGCTGTAAGATATACTATCCCCATTTCCAGATATAGACTGTGTTTTTAACTCTATCATTTACCATAGATGCGACATGCCAAGATGAAGGAGCGTATTGAGCAAATCTATGAAAAGAGATACGGTACACGTATGCCCAAGAGCGATGTATTCAGAAGAAGATCAAAGAAACCATCATCGAAGCGATTCAAATTCCATCACAACTCTGATTCAAGCGATAATGAAATGTTGACTGAAGGAGATCGAAAGTTGACTACAGAGCGACAAGTGGAAGACGAAAGACGCAAGATTTGGTTGACTATCGCCAGAAAAGACATTCCTCGCATGACCAGAATCCTATCTCGTGTGCAAGCAACTCGATCTGGTAACTGCAAGAAAGTCGCTCAGTACTGTCAAAAAGAAGTACGCCGTGCTGCTACAAATGCCGGTCGTGCCAATCGTGATATGCAAAACAAAGCCAAACGTGCCAGTAAAGAAATGTTATTATTCTGGAAGAAGAATGAAAAGGAAGAGAGAGAATTACGAAAGAAGGCAGAGAAGGAAGCTTTGGATCGCTTGAAGCAAGAAGAAGAACGCAGAGAAGCTCAACGTCAAGCTCGTAAATTGAACTTCTTGATCACTCAAACTGAACTTTACAGTCATTTCATTGGTAGAAAGATCAAGCAAGACACGGGTGAAGATGATGAGACTGCTCAACCTGCTCCTTCTGGATTGTCCACTCCATTAGAGCCTGTCAACCCAGCCGATGAATTGGACGCAAATGCTGGTATTACACACATCGGTGAAGTTGATTTCGATGAAGAGGATGAAGCTGTGTTAAAGGAGCAAGCTAGATTGAGTGCCCAAAACGCTCTTGCTAAACAGCGTGAACAAACCAGAGAGTTCGATGAGGGTGCTCGTGAAAGACGTATTGCTGCTGGCCAGGATGATGCCCCTACCGCTAACCAAATGGCCTTTGATGAAATGAATTTTCAAGAACCATCAAGTATGGGATCTGGACCCGAGGTGTCACAGCCTAGCATGCTTATGTGCCAACTTAAAACTTATCAACTTAAGGGTCTCAATTGGCTCGCTAATTTATACGAACAAGGTATCAATGGTATTCTTGCAGATGAAATGGGTTTGGGAAAGGTAAGTAATGTAATATCAACCCATGGCGTATTTTATTTATAACTGTTGGAATACTAGACTGTGCAATCTATTTCATTGTTGGCTTACTTGGCCGAAGTTCATAATATTTGGGGTCCCTTCTTGGTAATTGCTCCTGCCTCTACTCTTCACAATTGGCAACAAGAATTTGCAAAATTTGTACCTCAATTCAGAGCGCTTCCTTACTGGGGTAATCCTAAGGATCGTAAGGTGTTGCGTCAATTCTGGAACAAGAAGCAATTGTATGGACGAGACGCACCCTTCCATATCGTCATCACCAGTTATCAACTTGTGTTGACAGACGTTACCTATTTTCAACGTGTCAAATGGCAATACATGGTTTTAGATGAAGCTCAAGCTATCAAGAGTTCTTCTAGTGCTCGTTGGAAGCAACTTTTAGGTTTCCACTGTCGTAATCGATTGCTTTTGACAGGTACTCCTATTCAAAACAGTATGCAAGAATTATGGGCTCTTCTTCACTTTATCATGCCTACGCTTTTCGATTCTCATGAAGAGTTTAGTGAATGGTTCTCAAAGGATATTGAAAGTCATGCAGAAAACCGCGGTTCATTAAATCAACATCAGCTTAGACGTTTACATATGATCTTGAAGCCCTTCATGTTGCGTCGTATCAAACGTAACGTCCAACATGAATTAGGTGAAAAGATTGAAGTCGAAGTATTCTGTGAACTGACAGCAAGACAAAGAGCGCTTTATCGTGGACTGAAGGAGAAGATTTCAATTGCAGAATTATTGGAAAAGGCCACCTCTTTAGGCGACATAGAGAATATGGATAGTTTGATGAACTTGGTCATGCAATTCAGAAAAGTGTGTAATCACCCTGAATTGTTTGAGCGGGCTGATGTCAGGTCTCCCATGTCCTTTTGTAATTTTAGCCAGACTGGATCACTTTCTAAAGAAACAACGCTTTACTGCCCTTACTCTGCCTCTAGCCCCATCAAATATCACATCCCCAAAAAACTTTATAGAAATGGCGGTATTCTGAAAACAGTGAGTCCAGATACGAATGCAGGATTTGATACAAAATATCTTCACAACATGATGAATATTTGGGACAGTAAATACATACACGATTCGGAATTCTCAAACGAAAAGGTAAAACGTTGCATAATTAGATGTTGTATGACCATACTTGACTTACTCCTTCTTTTTTTTTTCTATGCAGACTCTGCATTTTCATTTTTAAGGTTCACAGATATGGCACCACAGGAGGCTAGTTATTTACACAAAGCAACGTTATTAGAGAGATGGATGGACCATTTAGCAAAACGTGACCAACGTGCTAGACGAAGCTTCTACAAAGAAGAGCCCCAGGCACCCATTAATACTTCAGCATTATTTTTGATTTCAGACACTGCTGCCCCCATCAATGCATTGACAATCACACCAGGATCACCACTTCATGAGTTGACTCATGTTGCTGACAAGTTCGTCTATAATACCCACGTCTTTGGTCAATGTTATTTGCCTGCTGTAAGTTGCTTCAAATGATTGTGTGAAAAAAAAATATATTGTTTGTGTGTTTTTGCTAATTAAGATTTATTTATAGGTGGATGCAGTACCTGTTGACATGATATGTGATGATGTATCATTTATGCGTGAGAAACAAGATGCATTGTTCAACATTAACACAAGATCTTGTCTCTATGGTACACCGGAATATGTTACAAAGACAGAACCTTATGAAGCAGCCAATTTATCTGTTGTTGTACGAAAATCGAATGCTGGTGTAATTCCAGTGCCATCAGACGGTTATGGGTTCTCGCTTATGAAGGTGCCTTGTAAGTGCATTATTAGATCTATTTTCATACACCAAGTTATTAATCTGTATACATCGTGAATAGCCATGAAGGATCTTATTTTAGATTCTGGCAAATTAGCCACCATGGATAAGCTACTAGAAAGACTCAAGGCAGAGGACCACCGTTGTTTGATCTATTTCCAAATGACCAAGATGATTGATTTGTTTGAGGAATACATTGCATACAGACAATACCGTTATCTCCGCTTGGATGGTTCATCTAAAATCTCGGATCGTCGTGATATGGTACAAGATTGGCAAACACGACCAGAGATCTTTATTTTCTTGCTTAGTACACGTGCAGGTGGTTTGGGTATCAATTTAACCGCTGCAGACACAGTTATTTTCTATGACAGTGATTGGAATCCTACCGTGGATCAACAAGCTATGGATCGTGCTCATCGTTTGGGTCAAACCAAACAAGTCACTGTCTATCGTTTAATCACAAAGGGAACCATCGAAGAACGAATCTTGCAAAGAGCCAAGCAAAAGGATGAAATTCAAAAGGTGGTCATTTCCGGTGGCGAATTCAGACAAGTTGACTTTAAACCCAAGGAAATCGTATCACTTTTGTTAGATGATGAAGGTTTGTATCGATAAAAGAGTTTTACTTTTTCAGATAATTAATACAAAATGTCTTTAAACCTTAGAGCTGGATGACAAGCTGCAGATGCAATTAAAACGAAAGGCTGAGGAAGAGGAGCAAAAGAAGGCATCAGCGAGACCAGTGAAACGATCGAGAAAGCAGGCATTGGCAGCTGAGGGATCAAAGGAGTCTACACCTGCTCTTAGTCCATCCAATGTAGATCGTTTATTTAGTGCTGGAGAGGATACTTTTAACAATACATCGAACGAGGATGATACAAGCGGAAACTCATCTCCTGCTAAAAAGACCAAAGGAACTAGAATTGGTCGACCGAGAACTAATTTCTCATTTACGGGTTAAAAATATAGTAATACACAAACAATAATAAAAAAAAAAACTTTCTTTCATCATGCATTCCGAATCTCCCGTTCTATTTTTTTCCAATATTAACGGAGGGACGAATACGTAAATGGTATTAGCAATGCATAAGAGAACACAATTTTATCTAAATTATTATAACCACATGAAGTGGACAAAAAATGATTATTTTTATTGTTTATAAAACCCATCCTGCAACCGGGATGGCTGTCGGTTCCGACCATGTTGAATGTCGGTAGAAAGAAAATATGAATATTAAAAAAACAATATAGAAACAAAGGGAAATAAAATTATCTAACAATTAGAGGTTAAAAAGAAAAAGTGATGTAGATGACATAAGGAGGAAGGGGATATGGAAAAATGCAGTTTGTTGAAAACGTTAACTCAAAAATAAGTGTTTAACAAAGGTTGTTGTTGATTGAATTTAGAGCTTGAGCTCCTTGGGTTGTTCCCAAGTGAATTCATCACGACCAAAGTGACCGTAAGCAGCAGTCTTTTGGTAGATGGGCTTGAAGAGATCGAGTTCCTTCACAATCACACCAGGACGGAGATCGAAGTTCTTGTTGATGATTTCAACCAATTCAGCTTGAGACTTCTCGGAGGTACCGTAGGTATCAACGAAGATAGAGAGAGGCTCGGCAACACCAATAGCGTAAGAGAGTTGGACAAGAGCACGACGAGCGAGCTTAGCGTTGACCAAAGACTTGGCGATCCAACGAGCGGTGTAAGCAGCAGAACGATCGACCTTGGACCAATCCTTACCAGAGAAAGCACCACCACCGTGAGCACCCCAACCACTACAATAATTGAAAGTGAAATATTAGACAACCGAACATGTAAAGAAAAAAAATTTTTGATGAAAAAATTTTTCATCAGAAGAAAAAAAAAAGACCCGATTAACTTACCCATAGGTATCAACAATAATCTTACGACCAGTCAAACCGGCATCACCTTGAGGACCACCGATGATGAACTTACCGGAGGGTTGCAAGTGGTAGACGGTATCCTTACGGAGGTGTTCGGGGATAACGGGCTTAACAATGTGTTCCATCAAAGCCTTACGGAGATCTTCAGTCTCGATTTCAGCAGCGTGTTGAACAGAGATGACAACGGTATCGACACGGAGGGGGACCATGGCACCGTTTTCGTTCTTGTATTCAATGGTGACTTGGGTCTTGGAATCAGGACGCAACCAAGAGAGGGTACCGTCACGACGCAAGTCAGCCATACGCTTGTTGAGCTTGTGAGAGAGGACAGCAGTCAAGGGCATCATCTCGGGAGTTTCATCAGTAGCATAACTAAAATAAATAAAGTTTAGTACAAGGTTTCCCATAATAAACATTGTGCAATGTGTACTAACCCGAACATGATACTAGATTAGAAAGGAAAGAAACAAAAAAGGTATTACGTTAGATATCGTATATGGATAAACGCGCCATATTGAGAGAGTGTGTGTGCTTACCCTTGATCACCAGCACCGATATCTTCAATGTTGAAGGACTTTTGAACCAAACCTTGAGAAATATCAGGAGATTGTTGTTCAATGGCAACCAAGACGTTACAGGTCTTGTAATCGAAACCCTTTTCGGAATCATCATAACCAATTTGCTTGATGGCGTTACGGATGATCTTTTGGTAGTCGAGGTTAGCCTTGGTGGTGATTTCACCGAAGACCATGATCATACCAGTCTTGGCAGCAGTTTCACAAGCAACCTTGGACATAGGATCTTGAGCCAAACAGGCATCCAAAATAGCATCAGAGACTTGATCACAGATCTTGTCTAAATAGATAAGAAACAGAGTCAGTAATGGTGCTCATGCTGTTGAGTGTTGCATTTGTATATCAATTATCTTACCAGGGTGGCCTTCACCGACGGATTCAGAAGTGAAAAGGAAAGTCTCGCTCATTTTTAATTATAATTAAACGGAAGAAATGGGTATGAAGAAGAAAAACAAGAGTTGACCCAACTTGGAATTTCTATTTATTTGCCAATTTTTTTTATTTTCCAAAAAAAATATCAATTGAAGCCACCGAGTATTAGCCAATTAGACATCATAAATATTTTGAATTTGGCCAATCACAAATGCGTAAACATTCAATCGCGACATCCTCAATCAAATTGGTTGATCTTTTTTGATTATTGAAACTCATTCTTTGTATCCCCTTTCAATTATTTAGCATCTAGGCACGGTAATATCTTGAAAGAGCCATTGGCATAGCGAAAAATGCTGCCTATTATCAAGAATAAGTGCTAAAAAAGATCATGTTTGTTGTTGAAAGTGTGGAGTAAAAGAAGTCCAATCTCATCTAATACTTCTTTTCTATTTGATAGGCGACACAAGATGATCAGATTGTAAAAATCTACGCAGAAGGTTTTTTAGTGTCTTTATTTGCGTTTACTGCCTTGATTTTAATATAAACTCTGGACCTATAAGCAATTGACACAATTTTCATGTTACTTCAAGGTTGTGCCAAAAAACCCAAAATTCATATGCCATCCTAAATTCAGTTCCTGAATGTTAGATGGTTTTTTCCCAGGCTTTTGTTGGGTTAGACTTTCGCATTTTTACCCCTCTTTCTTTTCTTTTGCATACTACTTATTGCTTCTTTGTAGTGATCTCTTTAAAATTTGACATTTTTGCATTATAGCTGCAGAAAGCACGTAATCAGCTGTGTTCTCCTCCTAAATGAACAATACACAAACATAAAATTACAACACAGCATGTACATAGGTAAAAATATTTTATTTTAAAGGGCATGCAGAAAAAAGCGGTGGAGCTGGCAGATGAGCTTGTTACTGGGAAGAGGCACACTGAAAAAAAAAAGATGATCTTACTTTTTGTGACTGCACCCACCTACCATTTTTTTTCTTTGTTAAGGATTGGAAAGATATTCAATTTACACATTGCCAAATAAAACTGAAAGTTTTATTGATCTATCTACATTGGCTTCAGTATTTCCAAGTTCTTTTTATTTCACAAGATTGCCTTTTGGAGCACCTTTTGGTATTACAGGAGAGAAATGTTAAAGGGATGTTTGGACCTACCAAACAGTGTTTGTCGTTGCGATAGGCACAGCTATCACGCAATATTTTAAAATAAGTTGTTTATTTTGAGCAATATACCACTCAATATTCCATAATCACTCTGTCATTTAATTCTACCTGGTCTTCTCGGTAATCCATTGTTTTATCTTTAAATTACATGTAGCGATTCTGATAGGACGCTTGTTTAATCAAATGGTATAAATAGCTCTAAGGCAATATGGCACAATAGCCAAATCGTATTGGAGGTTGAAGCGATTATCACATTACCTCAAATCTCTGTATAGCAGCTTCATATCGTCAATGTTACTATATAAATAATTGATTGACTGCTAAAATGCGCACAGGGCGTAAATCTCTCTCCAATCAATCAGTAAAATATTGGGCCAATCAGAATCAAATAACGCTCTCACGCTAAAATTGTCACTTTCATTTACTTGCTGGAACGTCACCTTTCTAAAGACTCCAATACAAAATGAGCGATCCTTACGGAACACCTTACACAATTGACAGCTCAGATCTGAAATACATGCAACTATCAATTAAAGAAGCACAGAAGTCCATTCCTGCACCACAAGCATACTGCGTAGGAGCGGCGATTGTTGACAGCGATGGTCATTTGCTTAGTACTGGTTTCTCTCGCGAATTACCAGGCAATACACATGCAGAGGAATGTGCCTTGGCCAAACTAGATGGCAAGCAAGTTAATTTAGAAAACTGCACAATGTATACGACTATGGAGCCCTGCTCTGTACGTTTGTCAGGAAATCGTCCATGCGTTAGCCGAATTATCGAAGCTAAAATTAAGCGCGTTGTTGTCGGTGTGCGAGAGCCTCCTAATTTAGTGACTTGTGAAGGCATTAGCCTTTTAGAGCGAGAAGGAATCCAAGTTTTTATTGTACCCAACGTACAAGACGAATGTTTAGCACCCAATCAACACATATTAAAGCAATAAAATGTAAATTATTTTTTATATATGATTTTTATTATTTATTACAAATGAAGAGGGGGCTTTATATACTATACAATGATTTTTTTTCTTTTCCAACTCTTCCAGTGAAATTCTTCCCCGTCTATAAAAAAAACTGCGAAACTATTAAGTGTATATAAGCTAAAAAAAGGTGATCTAAAATTTTGGTTTCTGGATTTTTTTTGGGGTTTAGACGGTTTGTTGATTCAAAGGAAAAAAGTTGAAAAAAAGTGTCAAAACAGTAGATCACACTTTAAATGGCGTTGGAAGGATAAGCAAAGTTCTCGATAGGGACGAAAGATTCCTTGATAGTACGAGTAGAGATGAAACGAACAAGGAGAGACCAAGAACCGGCCTTATCGTTAGTACCGGAAGCACGTCCACCACCGAAGGGTTGTTGACCGACAACAGCACCAGTACACTTATCGTTAATGTAGAAGTTACCAGCAGTGTTACGCAAGAAGTTGGAACCAGCAACAATGGAATCACGGTCCTTGGCGAAGAAAGCACCAGTCAAACCATATTGAGTGGTCTCACCAACGAGCTTGCAGGTAGCTTCGAAATCAGCATCTTCATAGACGTAGATGGTGACAACGGGACCGAAGATTTCATCAGTCAAAGTCTTGGTCTTCTTATCCTTGGTGACAATGATAGTGGGCTCGATGAAGTAACCAACGGAATCGTCGCACTTACCACCAGCAATAATTTCACAGTTATCATCAACAGCAGCGTGATCGATGTAGCTCTTGATCTTATCGAAAGCGAACTTGTTAATGACGGGACCAGCAAAGTGGTGGAATTCGTTGACGGGACCTTGGGTGATCTTGGCGTGTTCTTCGATCAAGTCCTTCTTGAATTGAGCAAAGTGAGAAGCAGGGACGTAAGCACGAGAACAAGCGGAACACTTTTGACCTTGGTATTCGAAAGCACCACGGATGGTTTGGAGAGCGGCGTGACGGACACCGGCTTCATCAAGAGAAGGATGGAGCATATGGTAGTTCTTACCACCAGTTTCACCAACAATACGAGGATAACTCTTGTAGTTTTCAATGTTGTTACCAATTTCCTTCCACAACTTACGGAAAACGTGAGTAGAACCAGTGAAGTGAAGAGAAGCGAAATCGGGGCTGGCAATGGCGTGACCACAGATTTCCTCAGCAGGTCCGGGAACGAATTGGATAACACCAGCGGGCAAACCAGCTTCAACGAGGATTTCGTAAACGATGTAGTTGGAGAGGATAGCACCGGGAGAAGGCTTCCAGACGACGACGTTACCCATCAAAGCAGGGGCAGCAGGCAAGTTACCACCAATAGCAGTGAAGTTGAAGGGAGAAACAGCCAAGACGAAACCTTCGAGACCACGGAATTCGGTACGGTTCCAAGTACCAGGGGCGTTCTTGGGAGTCTAGCCAGTAATATACAATAGATGCCTTTTCCTTGAAAATACTCATATACCCTATTAAAGAAGTCATCCATATTCCTTGAGCATACACATTGTAAGGTTGTTTCTCATAACGTCTCTGTCTGACACCAGAATTAGACAATCTTTCTTCTTCGTCATCTAAATAGCTATCATTGTCTTCTTGTTCTTCCTGAATATGAACGTGTCGCTTTTGATTCTTGAAATCCTCAAGTCGTGATAAATACAAGGATCCATTCATATCAGCAGGTGCCCATTTAGGATTATTTGCCTAAAAATTAAAAAAAAATATCAGTCGCTTTCCTCGGAAATTTTGCGAATGATTTTTTTATACCTTAAAGTTTAAAAAGCTCTTCTCCATTTTACCCTGGTTGCTGAGATAATACTCATCCTCTACTTGTGCACCCTGAACCCCATACTTGACATTGCCGTGTCTCTCGAAATCAAATCGGGAGAAACTACAAACATATCCCAGCCCGTTGACGTGAACCGTAAACTCTCTAACAAAATCAATAATTTGTTCTGCGCTTGTTGGTAATGAGAGACATAACACCAATGGTGCAAACACCACACTTGTTAACTCTTGTAGGAAAACGCCAACCTTGTAATCAAACAGTAAACAAAACTCCCCGCGTACCTAAAATCTCAATGGATAAGATAAGAATATTCTTGGATGTAAAAATAAAAACCTTACTTGATCAGCGTGGAGTTTGTGTTTCCATTCAGCGGGAGGGAAGAGCTTCCCACTTCTCCTTGGCAGCTAAAGCACCATCGATGGCCTTTTGGGTAAGGGCAGCATCAGCTTCGTGGTACTTGGCGACAACAGACTTGTGGTTGGAGGGGTTGTATTGCTCAGAGATCTTACCGGTGTAGATCTTTTCACCGTTGATAACGACGGGAACCTCGGGAGCTTCTTGGGCCATCATTTCGTTAACGGCAGCTTCAATCTTGATTCTTTCAGCGGAACCGGGGGCATAGTTGAGCTAGATGAAAGGTGAAATGTAAGTAACACTATTCATCACGCTATGAAACACACTCGAATTACCATAGGCTCATTGTCGATTTGAGGTAACTTGAAGTGAGCAAGAGTAGGAGTAGCCATTGTAAATAATTAAGGATAGAGAAAGCAAAAAAAAAAAGAGAATATGTGCTAAAAATCAAGGCTTTTTTATAATGAAATAGAAAAAAAAAAAAAAGAGCCTGTCAATAATTGATTGGCTCCCCGCAAGTGGAACGTCATGTAGTACTAGGCCTTAAACTTTAATTCTTGGGGTTTTTTTTTACTTGATAATCCCCGCGTTTTCAAAACAACTTATTTTAAGCCCGGCGATTCCCGGAAATAATATAACTGGAAGGTCTGCAAAAAGGCATCTGAAAGGCATTTGAAATAATAAAATACCGACTTTCCAAGCAGAACGAAAGGAAGATGAAATTTCATATAATAGTGAACTTTAATCCATATTTTAAGCGATTAGATTAAAAAATACTCTAAAATGCAAAGAAGATAGAGAGTATAGGGGGGACATGATAGCTGAGAATGCACTAAATTTTTTTATGTGATACATCATGCGTTTCTCTCAATTCACATATTGCATAAACAAAAACATACCTTCATCTCTTTGTTACAAAAACCTGGAGTATTTTTTCATGATATCATGGAAAACAGAAACACCGTAATAGAAAAAGGCACTCAATTGGATTGGAAGGAATTGTATATCGGCGTTCTAATGTCAAAATAATTGAAACGTATTATTGATAGAAAACAAAGGCCGCATGAGAGAATGGTACTAATTTAGTGTTCTATAAAAATTAAATACAAACAAAGAAGATTATCTTTATCTATCATTGATAATACATGATACAAAAAATCAAAGATAGTAAGTTTATTCATTTCATTTCAACCAACTGTCAAGCGGGTCCATGCAGAGGCATCTGAAATGAACGGACTTGGAATTTATTCAAGTATGATTGGTTTCCGTTGTGGGAAAAAAAAATGAACTTTAAACAGTTGGGTTGTTGTTCAAGTCATAAAACTGATTTAGTAGTCCCATCATGCCTTCGCGTCTATCATTCTCATCCTCGTTCTGGGCTTGCCATGGATGGTTTTGTGTAGCAGCAAACGAATCGCCAAGATTACTAGGAACCACATCAGGGATACCGTATTCATTCAATCTCACAGTTGGTTCGTCTTGAGCATACACATTGTAAGGTTGTTTCTCATAACGTCTCTGTCTGACACCAGAATTAGACAATCTTTCTTCTTCGTCATCTAAATAGCTATCATTGTCTTCTTGTTCTTCCTGAATATGAACGTGTCGCTTTTGATTCTTGAAATCCTCAAGTCGTGATAAATACAAGGATCCATTCATATCAGCAGGTGCCCATTTAGGATTATTTGCCTAAAAATTAAAAAAAAATATCAGTCGCTTTCCTCGGAAATTTTGCGAATGATTTTTTTATACCTTAAAGTTTAAAAAGCTCTTCTCCATTTTACCCTGGTTGCTGAGATAATACTCATCCTCTACTTGTGCACCCTGAACCCCATACTTGACATTGCCGTGTCTCTCGAAATCAAATCGGGAGAAACTACAAACATATCCCAGCCCGTTGACGTGAACCGTAAACTCTCTAACAAAATCAATAATTTGTTCTGCGCTTGTTGGTAATGAGAGACATAACACCAATGGTGCAAACACCACACTTGTTAACTCTTGTAGGAAAACGCCAACCTTGTAATCAAACAGTAAACAAAACTCCCCGCGTACCTAAAATCTCAATGGATAAGATAAGAATATTCTTGGATGTAAAAATAAAAACCTTACTTGATCAGCGTGGAGTTTGTGTTTCCATTCAGCGGGTAAATAATGTGTATGTTCCACAACTTGCCTTAAAAGGCGTTCAGGTTCGAAAATCTGATTTTCATCTGGAATCATACCTCGTGTAACTGCAAAGATCGTTCCGGTAATACCCAAGTAGAATAACACCGTGCCATTTGACGTGATTTCGAAATTTAACAAAGCTTCAGAATCGAATAATGTAAAAAGTGCCAATACACCAGCAAATGAGCCAGCAAGGAATGATACAAACCTGCAACATAGGAGAACAATGATTTCATTTTAGCTTAATTTTCCCAAATTGACTTCACTTTGGCCCCTTTCCACTACTTCTTACCTTGCCATCAAGATAGTTTTTTCTTTTGGAAACTGGTTGATGTAAAGGTTGGCAAATTCATAACTTTGGCTAATTCGATTTTTGAACAAATGAGGTAATTCATTGAATTCACGAAACTTCCACTTGGCGTAAGGGGTATAGACTCTAGATCCGATCTCTCCAGGGTTTTTATGGTACTCCTATCATGATTTTTGGTTAGTGAGTCGAGCTGATCTATACACCCATCCACACGTTCGCAGTTACCTCGAAATAACGGAAGAAAAAGTGTAATAAGAGATACGCAAAGATAAATGGTGATAATGCGAAATTCAAGAGACCCATAAATATAAACCTTCGCTTCAAACCGGCTACCAAAAGATGCTTGTTCTTCTCCTTCAAAAATCGTTTACGTACTTGTCCTCTGTTGTCGAATATAAATCCCAACATGCAAAAGGCTAGATTCCATTCCAAATCTTTTGTGAATATGTGCTTGTTTCTCAAATAAGGTAGTGGTATAGTGATATTGAGTATGTCCTTATTGAATAAAGCAATAAGATAGTTTTCTTTGCGCATGATTCTACTTGCAACATCAAGCTCTGTCATTCGAATATCCGAAGCATTTGGATTGGTATCTTGAATGTCAATAATACGATCCAACACAGTTTGCCATGAAACAGTTTGCATATCTTGCTTTTAAAACGGGAATACGATATTAGATTTTGCTAAGCATGAAAAACAAAAATAATTACTCACGTCGGGGATAAGTAATAAATGCGTGTAAAAATTATGCATTTCTTTGAGCGCTGGTAGATCTGTAATGAACCGAATAGCTTGCCAGATCCACCAAGCAATAAATATAATTAAAAATAGGAATTTAGTAAAAGATAGCCTGTTTTTTAGATACACATAGTGAATTCTCTGCAATTACGTAAAGCGAGTTATTTTCGTTAGCTTACTTTGATATGCACTGAGGCTCCACCACTTCTGATAACTTGTGATGCGACGTAATTTCCGAGTAGTTTACGCAGCCGATTAAAAAAGTAGAAAACCCAATAATGAAAGCGAGAGTTCTATATAAAACAAGATACTGTCATGAGTTGTTGTATTCCTATAATGATAGATAATAAAACCTGGCTTACAATAAATTTAAGAATCTAGCCAGTAATATACAATAGATGCCTTTTCCTTGAAAATACTCATATACCCTATTAAAGAAGTCATCCATATTCTCTACGTTGGTCCAACGCCACATCGTGCGGTCGTACGTTGTGACATGTTCTCTTGTAGAAGTAGTAGTTGTTGGTAATATAGACTGTTGCTGTTGTCGCTGTTGTTGTCGCTGTTGCTGTTGCTGTTGCTGTCGATATTGGTTTTGCTGTTGGTTTTGTTGGTTTTGTATAGAGTTACGATCTAGAATAAGCGATGCCGGTGCCTCCATGTCATCGTCGTCAGAGGAATCTGTTGTTTGAAAGTAAGGTCTATTGTTATAGCTGCTATTCAAGTATCGCTCACTGCCGCTGTTGTCGATATTATCAATATTATTATCTTCTGGTGAGTCATGAACAGCATGTAGTGTGAATTCCTCATCGTCAGAATACTGTGAGGGTAATAATCTAGATTTAGACATTTAATTGTATTTCTATTCCTTTGGGAGAATGAGGAACGTTTATTTTCTCTTGTGGACCCTTCGACTTGCTTATGAAAAGAGTAGTAAGAAGACAGATAAGAAGGGAAAGCCAACCAAGAAACACCACAATACCAAGCTGACTGCGGTTATTAAAAAGGCAAAGTCAAACACACCGGCTGATGCATGACACATGATCGTCAACAGCACCCACCCACACTTATTATGGAGGCAACAATTCGTCCTGAAGAATTCGGTACAACAAAAGATGATGATCTTTTTTCAATGAAACGTGTCATCCCTTGCAACACAACGCCGTATATAATAAAATATAATAAAATATAGTTCCACATCAACCGTATTTTCTTAAACAAGGGAGAACAACAAAATGTAATAAAATATAATAAAATATACGCAAAAAGGAAAGAGAGGGGTACAAATTACATACTTCAATCCACTATCAACATCCCTTTTCATTTTTTTATTTTGGGTAATAATCAATTTATAGTATATTTAACTTAAATCGAAAACTATATAAAAAGCGTTGTTCAATCCAAGGGATTTATTGTCTCATCTCTTCTTCTCTATTCTATACACTCTCTCATCAATTATGCTCAAGTACTTTCTCTTATTTGTATTTTTCGTCAAATTGGTCTTATCTGACGAGATTTATATCTACGGTCCACCTCAGAATGGTGTATATCATCCAACAGATGTCATGGATATTCGTTTTAAAGGTAGTAGTCACTTGCACTATATTATTGACAGCTGATACTGACCAAGAATTGTAGTTCGCTCAATGGGTATGACAAGAATATGGTCCACTTCAGCTACTCTCACTCATGTTGCTACCAATAAAACCATTGACGACTTTCCTCGTATGCTTTGGAATGCTTCTACCAACACCAACGACAACTCGACAGATCCCTCTTCCATTCATCAGTCCTGGACTGTCCCTAATAACATCCCAATTGGCAATTACAGTCTCACTGTGAGCGGAAAGTAGGCAGATCCCTCATAGATCAAAGTTATCATGTTTCATTAACAACTATTTTAATTAGCACTTCGTATCTTTGCTCTAAAAATGGAAACGGAACTGGTAAAAGAAATATACATTTACATATTTCCCTTCTTATATGTGCTCTTGAAATGCTAACCAATTTCTTGTTTTCATAGCCCCTTTCACCCATTGCAAATCTGTTCTCTATAAACACAGCTATTTTATCATATCCAACGGCACCACTATGGATTCTTGAATAGAGGAGCTTTTCCCTCCTAAACATACTATAGACTAAATTTTTTAAAGACACTATTCTCCAATAAACTCTACTACTTGTACTATAGCTTGAATACATCATTTATTTTTTTTTCCTTGGAGGACAATGAGGGCATGCTTTCAAAGTCCAGAACAATGGTATCATATTTGGTATTTTCCGCGTACATATGGATGGCTAATTCAATTATTAATTGAACAAAGACACACAAAAACGCACCGGGGATTGTTTTATGCACGTTAATTACCTATTTATGTCAAATCCATGAAGAGCAAGACTGTGCTCATTATTTTTGGCATAATAAATTAACTACTTTCTGGAAATCGATTACATTGACGACCGAGCACAGCTAATTAGTCCAAAAATGAGAGAAAGTCCAGACTTTAATGTTTTATTGAGAAAGAGTAATTTTATATAATTCATGCGTGCACAACTTTGCTGACTTCAAAATTACGTATTGTTGGTCTCAAAAGATCAAAGCAAAGAGTTCAAATAAAATATCATTTCCTCCAACATTACTTTTCCTATTATTTTTATCTGTCTGTGATAGATGATACAAACGACCAACTTTTCTTTCTTTTTCTGTGAGCGCATTGACTTTGAAAAATATGCATCAGGCGCTACACTATGAATCGAAAGCTCTATATTTTTCTTTCTTGTTATATCCATGAGTAAATGTGAATTTTCTACTTTGGTGAATTACCGCTAATCACAAAGCTAACGAGCTTAATATTATGGGAGCTAGCAAGGGTGTAATCTCTCATGATTTTGCCGCAGAAACTCCTCAACATCTTTGGGGTTTTCATTCTTTTTCATTCATTTCTTTGGTACCATTAGTACCGTTGTCTGTGAGCCCAATTTCCACACAGGCCAATTTATTTTCGCCGTACTTGAATACAAGAGCCGGGATATCTCCAGAGATCTTTCTGTCGACTTTACCATTGGAGCTCATTCTTCTTGCAACGTTTTTGTCATCCGAAGATGCTTTACTACCGGTAGTGCTTTCTTATCTGTGAATTAGTACACCAGAAACCAGAAAGAATGAAAAAACGATATTTACAAATCAGTAAGGGTTCCACTGAGTACTTTTGAGTACTTGATGAAACTGTACATTTCATCAAACAGCGTCGACTCACTCGAAAAAGAACGGGCAGTACTTGCTCCATAGAATAGCTCGCTATAGTCAAGGATGCTTTTGAATAGCCAGTGCTTCTGGGGATTCTTGAATCTGCTAAAGCTGAAATCTAGATAAGCTCTTTCAATCTCTTCTGCGTTGAACTAGAAGTATAAATAGTATGTATGGTGATAGTTTTTATAGGCAGGCTGTAAGTTTCATACTTTTCCCTTAAGCTTGCTCAGTAACTCATTCATACTTTCTGGAGCCTCAAACTTCAATTCGTTTTTGCTGCTGGCATTTACGATTTCTTCAATTTCTTCCTTCGTGAAAATATCACTTAATTCATCATCTGTGGACAGAATGTTTGAGTGATAGGGGCTGTACAGTAAATGGTAACGTTAATAAGCTTTAATACAGTCTTGGTCACACTACGTATTAATTAATTTTCAACACCTCTTGCTCGTAGAAAATGTTTTCGCCTCATTATAAAGGACGTCTTCAACGGCTCTCCCGGACCTGAGTATCCACTTCTTTTCTATACGGCCGTTGAAGTCTTGCATCGCGTATGTATGTACACCACTAAATTCATCCGGAATACACTTAATGTAAGGAAAAAATCCAATATGAAACGTTCATGATAGGGAAATATCAGAAAAGAAAAGAAAAGAGAGAAGAAAGAAACACATTTGTGGTCAATATGTAGCTAGTTTATCACGAAAGAGCCCAAGAAATGATTAATTATTGACTGGACAATCAAGTTGGACGCTTGCTGTTTCATTATCCAAAAAAAAAATATGTGTGGATAGTGAAAAATATCTGTGTGGATAAAGACTCCCATTTTTTAAACATTCTACAATGTTCTTTCTCGTGAGCGATGTGGACGTTACTGATGGTGAAATGGGCTAGGTCTCTGTACGTCCACTGGGATTTATTTTGGTGATAATTTAACATTTCAAAAAAGTAATACGTGATTGCCTCTACTGGGTCTTCGGGTATTACCTCTGTTGTGATGTTTATTATCTGTTATGGGTCGTTGGAAGGACTGGTGAAGGACTGTTAAGGTACTTTGTACTTAATAGCTCGACGCCTTTTCGGAATATGACACTTGAAAAATAGACGGTTACAAACTATGTGTGTTTTATCCATCTTTAGCCGAATCATGCTCCGTGGAAGTTGCGTTGTAGATTTTTGGGATTGTATATGCTTTCACCTTCTCGTGATCAATCCTGTCAGTATCAAAGTTTTGCGCTTTGAGAAACCAAGAAAGTAGTTTATAACTAGGCTTTGCAGTTCTTTTTCAAAATAAAAAACTAAGTACTTCATCATAAGCAAGTACAAAGAGAGGACGAGGAAGAACAATGGCAATATACCCAAGAAGAAGTTCCTGAATGCTGTAAAGTGGTGGAAATGAAAAAAGAAGGAGCAACAATGAATGTAGCAGGACCTAGTGAGTGCTGTAGAGAGAGGATGTAGGTAAAAATGTGGCTTACTACTGGAAGCGCAAATCTTGTCTACGACGGTAGAGCTCATCAATTCGGTGTGAAGTCAAGCAATAACAAGTAAGTACAAGTGAATTCTAAATTTTATGTAATGTGTTACTATTCACTTTCATCATCAGTTCCTCAAACACTGGTGACTATTTGTGGTGGTTTTCAATTCGACTCAAGACCTTGGCCTATTTCGTATTCCGTCGCGTGTGGTATTTGGGTAGGTATGAATACTAGAATCAGTGCATTGTAACGTTGTTAACTCTTTAGAAATGAATAGATAAGCAAGTATCGATTCCAATTTCACGTTCTTAAAGCAAATGGCTCAGAAGAAACTCGTTTTGGTGCTCAAAAACTCTATGAAAATAAATAAAAGACAGTGATTATGGCCTGTCTATTTTCAAGATGCCATGCGTTTATGTTCGTCTACCTTTATGAGTAACAACTAATTACCACTATATTAGTAATTTTAATGGTCATTTTATTTTAACTTGTCTTTATTTTTTGAATGTTCATTGTGTTGCACTCGATGATAAAATATGACCATTTGTATATCTAGGAAACACATAATAGATATCATTGTATACGACAGTCTGATTTTACGGAAGTCCTTTTATGATAACATCCTTGTTGAATAGTTCACTCTTATCTTCAGTCAAAAAGAGAAAATGTTTAGCATTGTCTTGTTCACTAGCGAACTAAATAATCACTTTAATAGCTATATTCGAGATAAGACATTCAAAAGGATGAAAAAGGATTAGATCCAATCAGAGAAAACTTTTATGGATCGACACCTACTACGTAAGATGCAAAATGACCATAACGGAAGGCAGTGTCCAGTACCCTAAAAAATTTAGTGCTGTAACTACTTTATGTATCTATGTAATCTCCACTTGCCTGCAATAGGAGAAAAGTGTGTCTAAAAGTAGTATGCATCATACTATTCATCACATTATCCTATCCTTTCTTCTTTGTTTGTAACAGGAAATCGCGCTCTATGTAAAAGAGTTTTTTTTTTTTTTTTGAGAAGAATGGGGATCTTTCATTTCGGTGACCAAAGGATGGATTTCTTCCGCTCTGCCGGTTCTTTGTACCAGCTGTAGCTGCATGTGTTAAAAATAACTACTTTTGTACACGCAAGAATAATAAGTTTAGAACAGAACAGATTACCATCTAAACTTTCGATTAAAATGATTCTTGAAAAACAATCTTTAAGCTTATTTGAAGCCTGTAGAAGAATTGCAACTGTAAATAAAGATATCGTGATAAGCTTTAATTACTGAAATGATTTACAAGTGTGATTACGTTGTACATTTTAGAATTCTTGAAAGAATACAATAGTCCTATTATTGCATATTGTGTGACAAACGTTTATTTTTTTACTGATGTTGGCCCTAACATCAGCGTACCACGATGTTCAAAGGATCGATGTTTCTATGACAAAGGTAGCAACAAAAGAAACTCATCTGGTTTGATGAAAATTCTTGTCTCAGTCTCGGGTATGGAATGCTCTCAGGGAAAATCAACAGTCATAAAGAAATGATGTAAGATATGAGAAATATAAAATATTACCGAGTACCTCATCTTCCTTACACCTCTATTTTTCGTTATATCATTGATCAACCTACAGCAAATGATGTCAGAGAATATGACCTCACCTGTATCAGCCTCAACACCAGTGAGCGCGGCTTCACAGAATTTGAATGTCTCAGTAAGGAACCCAAAGAAATATTTCCTACATTAAAGCCAATGTAGATGACCTCACAATACAAATTGACTCAACAAAATTTCAATCTTTGAAAACGTTAGATGGCAGACATTGAACAGAGCGTGTCTCGATTACTCATGACAACCAAAAAACTATTGGAAACTTTAACCGCGTGGTCTGCTGGACAGGTAGGTGACACAGCAGTGTATGACGAATATAATGCACTGGAAGTGCATTTTGCCAATGCAACTCAAGCGTTTGAGACTGTCTTATTACCAATGGAGTAAGTATGCTATATGATTTGCATTAAATGTATTACTAAAATGTATTATGCAGGGATATGCTACATCTACCGGATGATCTATTTTCATGCCTCAAAGAAACTCTCTCCAAAGAGCCTTGCTCACTCACGTTAGAGCAACATCTACCTTCGATCCGAGATACAATTTTACGATTACTACAAGGCTTAAAAAAGAAGCAATCTTTATTACGTGAGCGATTCGAACCGAGCACAAGTAAATTACTTTCTCGTGCTCAACAGCAACAGCTATCACCACTAAGTACGTCACCTATAACATTACCTTCCCCTTCCACCTCTACCGAACCACCCATCAAACATACGGCAATCCATTCCTCTGTTCCTATTTCACCAGCCTCAACTGAGGAGTTTGATATGAATGATCCAACGACAAAAGATGCAATGACTGAATTATGCACACAAGGTAATTTAGCTGGACGATCTTCTATCAGGAGAAGTTCGAATTATCAACTCTATCATCCTCAAAAGAAGGTTTCTGTGGAAGGTAAAGTTCTTAATGTGTACATGATAGAATTAAGTTGTGTTCACTCGTATGATAAATTTAGATCCAAAACTGGTTACATTTTTTTTAAAAATGGGAGATCGCGTCAAGAAAGTGCATTTTGATCAATCGAAATTAAATTTGCAGGCAATTTATGAGCTATTTCGAAATAAATTTTCACTTATGACAGCGGAAGAACATCAAGTGACCGTTCTGGACTCTGAGTCTAATGTTGAGTATGAGTTAGAGGATTTAGCTGATATTAAACCTTACAGCATTATTTCTATACATGGTAAGTCTCATAGATTCATCGAGTTTGTTCTTAAAATGTAATTCGAATAATCTAGATACTTCGCATCACGATGAGTTAAAATTACTAATTGAAGTAACTATGAGAAAAGTTCTTCACGAGATGCAATTTAATAATGGTGCAACAGCAGTAACGCCTTCTAATATACCCCATGAACAGATACAAGAACAAAAAGATGAGCTCGATTCTCTTCGCCATGATCTCCTGGCTCTACAAAAAATATACGCTGATTTCAAGGAAAAAACCAAGATCACAATAGACGAACTCAAGGAAAAGAGTAAACAAGCAGTCCATAAACCTCAACCCAGTGTCATTCTCAATACTGCCGCACGTGAAGAGATGCATCAAAATAGAGAAATCACACAAACAGCAGCCACTCTACTTACAAATAAACTCGAAGTCTTACAAGACACAATTGATCAAATAAAACTGGATGTCACACAAAGAAGATGCAGACCACCCAAGAACCAATTAGAGCAGTGTCAAACGGAATCTGATTGCGTGCGAATGGAAATAGAGAACCTTTCCACAAAAGTAAAAACTCTAAAACCGACATGGAAGAAGATGTGGGAGGTCGAATTACAACAAATTGTCAAAGAACAACAATTTCTCAAAGAACAAGAAGCTTTAATGATTGACCTAAAAGATGACCATGAAGCCTTGGTGACTGTATTAAATCAATTGAAAAAAATTTCTGAAATTCAAGAACGAAAGAAGCAAGCCGGTGTCTCCTTGTTTAAATTGGCTCCTGTGGAAGAAGGATTTGAGGGAATGTCAAGTGTAATGAAGCAGGTCTCAACCATACACGTGGATCACTCCCGAAGAGTAAAAGCATTGGCTGAGGCAGAGAAATCAAGATCGAAAGAATTATCTCAGAGGATCGATGCTTTCGAAAAAGAGTTAACTGATTTTGTGGGACTGAGTAAATTAAAAAAAACTGGAGGTGCTGAGGCGATCGAAAAACAAAGAGAGGAAAAACAAAAAGATTTTTTCAAGCAAATTTCAGCTAGCACTGCTACCAGCTCTTCTAATGATTTGATACACGATAAAGGAGATGTGGATGAAACGGCTTCAACTCCTGATGCTGTTGTAGAAGAAGAAGTCGAGCACAATAAACAAACAACAGGTGTGACAAACGATCCCAATGCGGAAGTGACGGGAGATTAATTTATCTCGATAGCAATCAATTTTATAAAAAATGTAAGGACTTCTATGACGTTCTAAAATTATTACCATTTCGAGTAATTTTGAAAACTTATAAATACGAAAGACTTTTTTCTTCTACAACTTTCATTTTCTTCTTTACTCTTCTTCTATAAAATAAACTCAAATTAGCATAAAATGAACTTCTCCACTATTTTCTCCTCATTCAACAAGTCTGTTGCCTCTACTACTACAATTGCTATTCCCGTTGATAGTATCGCCTCAAGCTTCTGTTCCTGCTGTGGTGTTGATGTTGCTCAGTTCAAGTAAGTATTTCATTAGTCTCCTTTCTAATAAAAAAATAAATATTAACCATATCTCCTTTTAGTCATGAATTTTGGTGTACAACTAGGTGTGACAAACGATCCCAATGCGGAAGTGACGGGAGATTAATTTATCTCGATAGCAATCAATTTTATAAAAAATGTAAGGACTTCTATGACGTTCTAAAATTATTACCATTTCGAGTAATTTTGAAAACTTATAAATACGAAAGACTTTTTTCTTCTACAACTTTCATTTTCTTCTTTACTCTTCTTCTATAAAATAAACTCAAATTAGCATAAAATGAACTTCTCCACTATTTTCTCCTCATTCAACAAGTCTGTTGCCTCTACTACTACAATTGCTATTCCCGTTGATAGTATCGCCTCAAGCTTCTGTTCCTGCTGTGGTGTTGATGTTGCTCAGTTCAAGTAAGTATTTCATTAGTCTCCTTTCTAATAAAAAAACTAAATATTAACCATATCTCCTTTTAGTCATGAATTTTGGTGTCGCTTGGCTAACTCTTCTTGAAACACAAGTATCTAATTTGACCTACTTGGCTTAATCTACTCTCGAAAACTCTTTTTATCTCATATTACGACATATATCATATTTAACTACAACTCTCATTTGTGATTCCCATTCTATACATAATATACATATCTATTTGTCTCTCTCTCTCTCTCTCTCCCTTTCTCTCCCGCTATTCATGCACACAGAAATCTACAATTTAAAAATTCCAAAAAATAGTGTAACTTTCGAACTAGCTCCATATTTCACCACATTTTCATCATATGTACATAGTTTCTAATTAGACTTTTAATAAAAAAAATTGCAAACAAAAATTTTCGAGTACAATGATGACGATATGTCCAAAATGGGATCTTCGTCGTGTAACATTTAACATTTCGTCATCGAATCCCAGCAATGTGGGGCCCTTTGGTGGTGAATTCGTCATTACAGTGAAAGTCTTTATAAAGAAATAAAAATAAGATCATATTCAATAAAATCATGCAATTGCACAAAACAGAAATTGATATATAACAGTTATTTATGAGACGATAAAAGACGTTTGTCTCATTCATCTGGTGCTTAGGCCAATTTTTGCCACTATTTTGTTTCATTCTACAAACTCGCTTTTAGTCTTTCCCCCTCGTCATTTAATGTTACACGTATCTTACCCCTCCACAAGTAGAGGATGAGAGGACGGTTGTTGATCTTCGGAATTTATCACATTTTTTAAAACACACAAATCTTGGTTACTGCAGTGATCACAGCAATAGCTTTCAGGGGTATTGAACTCAATTTTGGGCGTTCATCAAAAGTAGGTGTTGGAGACACCGGCAAAATACGAAGACTTTTAACGTGGAATTTACACGTTCAGTTGATGTTTCAATTTTGAATTGCTGTAACTCAGGCACACGAACTATATTCAAAAATTGCTAAAAGTTCTCTGAGAAGTCTTGAATATATTGAAATATGAAAAATCAGTGTGATAAAGACAACTATTTGGAGTATCTATGAGCACAACGACCATTCGTAGGTAAAGGTAGAGGTAATATCACACATTCTATGTAACCAATCATTGATCTTGTTAGTATGTGGGACATCTGACAAGATAACAACGATCTTCAAGTAAAGTTTTTCAACTGAGTTGAAAAAAATAAGAATCAAGATGGCACACTCGGAGAAAGTATGGAGTTTATTTTCAATGAAAACCAAGTGTTTAACCGAAATTCATCTAGCAATCTAGCCATTGCTTTCAATAAATATCAGCAACTATTTATGTACGCTTTTATCTTCCCCAAATAACTTTAATCGTAAATATCATGAACTGTTTTGTATTGAATATAATTCACAATATTAGTGAGACAAATCAATTAGTATTCTCAGTTTCCTCCATCACCGAAAGTATCTCATTGCTCATCCTTTCTATTACGTTTGTTACGAAAAAGAAGGGTTTATTTTTTTCGAAAAAATGGAGATGACGATGGATATCAAGGTCACGAGGACCGCTTAAATGAAAACTAGAGTCAGTGGTATTTTTTATTACGTTATGAAATGACATGCAAAAATGATTTCGCGGTGCTCCCATCGTCATTATTATCGGAACAACAAAGAACAAAGGTATTTGACCTCACACGTCACGATACCGAACAGTCATATAATCAATGTCGCGAAGTCTTCTCGTTCTTGGAACACACTGTCTTTGCACACCATAAACCAAGGCTACCGAAAAAATGTAACGTCAACTCCTTTCAAACGACACAAGCACGGCCACTTTTTTGAATATCTCCACTGCTGACCCTTGAGTATCTTTGTAAATCAAGAGATACGTCAGATTCCCTACCAAAGATCAAAATTTCAATATAAGTATCATCATAAAACAGAGGACAAGGTTAAAGGCCTATGAGAGCATCAATGTGAGTAGATAAAACTTACATACCTTGTTTGGAACTTTAAATTTATAATCAACAATACAAGCACCTTATTATTAAATTCTACATGACTTTGGTGCATTGTTTACATAATTTTTATACTGCGGATTGAGCCATTCATCTTCTTTTTTCACTACTTTATAATTTACCTTGTTCACTGCGAAATTATACATGAAGGGAAAATTAAAGTTGAATAAGTATATATATACATATTGGAATGTATACAGTGAGTTGCACAGAAACTACAACTTTTAAACTCTCATAGTAACTTGGTAGGGATTTCCTTTTATATTATTTATTGCCCGACTACCGTGCAAGCGGGAAACTTTTATTCGAATCATCCAATAAGCGCCATGCTCTTTCTCTCCAGCTTTCCCTTATACTCCTTTTTTTCGCCGGATAGTCACAGCAGCAAAACAATGAAATTATGCGTGTCCTGCCCCAGTATATAAGCAGTGTGAAATTCTATCCCTTGTTATTTTTTCTTTCCTTTCGACTATCACTTCTTACACTATGCTCACTGTACTTGCTTGGCTTGCTGCAATTCCCATTGGTGGTCTCGTTTACTTGCTGCACTTGAAGTATACTCGTGTATACAAGAAGTATCAAAGTTTATTCGTTACTCATAAACTATGTGACACTCCCGAAACACAAGAACCTATTGAACTGGAATTAGACAGTGGAACAATTCCAACTTGGTTGAATGGTATCATGTATCGCATCGGTCCAGGAAGATTTAATATCGCACAAAAAGGCGGTTCTACATTCTCTATTAAACACGCTTTTGACGGGTTACCATTCATGCATCGTTTTGAAATTGATGGTGTTTCACAGAGTGTAAAGTATAACTCACGTATGTTAGCTGGCTCCGTTGAACGTCGAATCAAACAAAAAAAGTATAGTGGTCTTGTATTCTTTGGTCATATTCCTGTTATGTCTTTCCCTCAATGGATTTATCACTTCTTTGCTCGTGTTGATCGTCTTATTTTACGTCCCTCTGACAGAGAAAATAATGCACCAGATGGTCAAGCCGTTGGTGTCACTGCAACCCCAAATTTCCCGCTTCCTTCTAATTGGGAAAAGGATGGTAAACGAGTACTGGTTTCCAAGACCGATGCTAATGTTCTTCAAAAGATTCATGCAGATACATTAGGTATGGAGGCTTTGAATAACAAACAGATAAATTATTTACTCACATGCTCTTGAACTAGAACCCGAAAAAGTGTTTACTTATAAGTCTTATGACAAGCAGTTAAACGGCCAATTCTCTGCTGCCCATCACCAATATGATCCTGCCACAAAAGAGAGCTTCAATTTTACTGTCAAGTTTGCTCCTAACCCCCACATTAATGTGTTTAGCGTCTCTGAATCTGGAAAAGTGACTGTGTTAGGGGACATCACTCATCGCAAAGACGGTTCCCAGTTTCAAGCACCTTATATTCACTCTTTCTGGTTGTCCGAAAACTATGTTATCATTCCAGAATCCCCTCTTACTTATCAAGATAAGGGTTTAAACTTCTTACTTAATGGCTCTGTTCTCTCGAGTATGACTTGGGTTGAAAACGTACCCACTTACTTGCACGTATTTAGTCGTAAAGGAGACGGTCTTGTAGCCTCTATTCCTGTACCTGCCTTTTTCACTTTCCATGTCGCTAATGCTTTTGATAAGGTTGATCCCGTTAATGGCGATATTATTTTGACTTTGGATAGTGCCTCCTTTGAAGATGGTGATATTATGCAACAAGTGTATAACTTTGGCACACCTCATTATAAAGGTTATAAACCTCTGTATAAAACTAAAGCTGGAAAACTCAATGGTATGGCTTTCCCTCCTTCTCATCAACAAACATTCGGTGATCTCAAGCGTTATGTGCTTAATGTCAGCAGAAGCGAGCTTGTGTCTCATGAGATCTTGTGCAAAAATCTTGAGTTCCCCCGCTTTAATCAAAAGCTCATCGGCAAGCCTGCAGAGTATGTTTTTGGCTGTGAACTGAATGGAAGTACAGAGAAAACTCACACTACAGGCTATTTGGTCAAAGTCAACACTCAAACCAAGAGAGTAGCCCGCTATGGTCAAGAAGGCGTTAATTGTTCGGAACCCATATTTGTTCCCACTCCGAATGCTGAGAAGGAAGATGATGGTGTTTTGCTCACCCTGGCTAATCACTTCGACCGCTGCTACTTGATTGTCGTGGATGCCTGTTCTATGACAGAATTGGCTTGCTTTAATATCGGGAAGTTTACTGCCGTTACCTTCCATGGATCCTACGTTGACCATGAATTCAAATCTATTAACATCAATTAAGCTTTTTTTTAATATCCATTTTGTTTCTTCCTTATTTTTTCAAACGATTTTTTAATAAAAAAAATACTCGTTTTCTGTGAAGTTGAATCATTGTGGAGGCAACGCCGGAACTTAAATGTGGTCCGTGTCAGGTAGGGGTTTGAAAAAGAACATTGAATGAAAAGTGAAAAGTATATTTAACTGTGTACCTGGAGTATCGTCCATCCAGAATATACAAGAAGCAAAGTAGGATGGACTATCTATTAACTAGTTCTGTATAGCAGCAAAAAATTTGAATGCTATGACACATCTAAATATTCTGGTATCCAAAGATTGTTTGGTGATAAGTAATAAAATATCTTCTTTGTGGTGTAGGCATATGTAGTAAGATGAAAACTGCATGATCACCAACTTTACTCTATTCTAATGCGCAGTAATCTCATCAATTAAATCAACTTCCAAAAGCAGATACAATAAATTATAAATGTTTACTGTGTCAAGGAATTCAAGTTAATTGTAGTACCTGCGCCATAGGCTTTTTTTGTCCAACATTACACTACATTGGCACAGCTACTTAATACTTGTTGTCTGCTAATTCTCAAATTATTGATCACCCTCCCTTCATTATTATATCATCGCTTTTAGGACATGCCCAACTTATTTTATGTTTTTACGTGACCTATCACTGTTATCAAAATCGGTCATCCGTGACGTGAATAATAATCGCTCACGCTCAAGCAGAAATTAATCATGTACCACCATGGGATTAACTAAGCCATGTTTCCATTCTTATAAATTATTGTGCCCTCTCTCTCTCTCTCTTTGTTTTCTTTTTCTTCCTTCTTCTTTTTTTCCCCGTATATATACACTTTTTATGTTAAATAGTTTGCCCTTTTCTGACCAGTAAAATTATGACCAATGGGAATTATAAGTAAGTAATAAAATAGGCATACACAGAACAATATAAGTAAACAAAGATTACCGCTTTATAGTAAATCCTGGAGAAATTCTGTTTCAGCAAGGTCTTGAGCTATATAATAATAAAGACTATCTAGCTGCATTTAAACAATTCAAAGAAGCAGTAGAGGAATACAAACACATAAAATCACAGTATTATTTAGGAATAGCACACGAGAATGGCCATGGAACAGCAAAGAATTACAGACAAGCTTTAAAATGGTTTATCACCGCAGGTTCAGGTGGCAACGTAGATGCCCAACAAGCAGTAGGGCGAATATTTTATTTCGGCAATGAAATTTTCAGCAAAAATTACGAATTATCACTGGCTTGGTACGAAAAATCTGCTCAAAATAACAATGTTATCGCACAAAATATGTTGGGCATACTGTATAGAGATGGCGGAAGTGGACTGCAAATTAAATCTAGACTGGCCCTGTACTGGTTTTCGAAAGCCAGCGATAATGGCTACCCCAATGCGCAACATAACTTAGGATTAATGTATAGCAGCGGAATAGATGTAGAAATAGACTACAGTCAGTCCAACTTTTGGTTCAACAAAGCGGCCGAAAAAAATTATGCACCAGCCCAGTTTTCTTTGGGACTACATTACGAGAAAGGACTGGGTTTCAACCAAAATTATGCCCAAGCAGTGTTCTGGTATTTAAAAGCAGCCATGCAAGGTGATACGCAAGCACAATACAGACTCGCAAATTTTTATTATAAAGGCCTGGGTGTGATAAAAGATTTCAAACAAGCACTGAATTGGTGCGAACAAGCTATTACTGATAATAACCCCGATGCACTTAAATTGATGGGGGATCTTTACAAAGGAGGGTACGGCGTTGTCACAGACTTTGATCAAGTTGAATCGTGGTACACACGGGCAGCTCTCCAAGGCAGTATTGAAGCAAAACACAATCTCGGTCTACTTTATTACGAAGGAATAGACATTGCTCGGAATTACGAAAAGGCATTATCTTTGTTATTGGATGCAGCTGTTGAGGGAGACTTTGCTAATGCTCAGAATGTTCTTGGAGTGATGTTTGAAAATGGCTATGGCACAGAAAAAGATATACATACTGCTTTTTCGTGGTATATGAGATCCGCTGAACAAGGAAACACGTATGCTCAATACAATGTAGGTTTGCTTTACTACGATGGTGCCGGAGTTCCAGTTGATTACCTGAAAGCATTTTCTTGGATCATGAAGTCTGCTGAACAAGGCAACGCAAATGCCCAATTTCAAATAGGTCTTCAATATAATTTGGGACAAGGTGTTGACAAAAATTTTGAATTAGCAATGCTTTGGTACAAAAAAGCTGCTGATCAAGGACTTGGAGATGCCCAGCATAACATTGGCTTAATGTATTATAGTGGATCCGGTGTTGACGAAGACTATGCTCAAGCGATGGCATGGTACTTGAAAGGATCTGACAATGGAAGCTCTAGAGCTCAACATGATATAGCTTTGATGTACTACGATGGAGTCGGCGTTGTTAAAGACTATTCAAAAGCATTTTATTGGTTCAATAGAGCTGTGGAAACAGATGGCAATTCTGATGCTCAAAACTATATTGGAATCATGTATGAAAACGGGTCAGGTGTGAAGCAAAGCTATGAAGATGCTTTAGACTGGTATAGGAAAGCAGCACGACAAGGAAACATGTATGCGGAGTACAACATTGGACTTGCTTACTACAATGGGGATAGTGTTACTCAGAATTTTGACGAAGCTATACATTGGCTCGAGAAAGCGGCAGGAAAGGGACACTTGAGTGCTCAATATGAACTAGGATTGCTGTATTACGAGGGAACTCATGTAACACAAGATTATGCAAAAGCACTCGCTTGGTTTATGAAAGCCTCTGATACTCACGATAACCCTGATTCTCAAAACTATATCGGCACTATGTACAGGAGAGGATGGGGTGTTGAACAGAATTATGCTTTGGCCCTAGAGTGGTATACAAAAGCGACGGATAAAAATGACAAATTTGGACAGTACAATACTGCTGCACTGTATCTATCAGGACTTGGCGTTGAACAGAACTACCAATTAGCATACGAGTGGTTTGCTAAATCTGCGGAAAATGGACATACAGATTCAGCCTTTGAAATTGCTTTAATGTTTTTAAAAGGGGGTGATAATTTCCCTCAAGACTACGAAAAGGCTATGAGTTGGTTTGAAAGAGCATCAAAAGAGGGGAATGTCGAGTCCACAAACTACATTGGAACTATGTACGAAAATGGAAACGGTGTGGATCAAAATTACGAGAAAGCATTAGAATACTATCAGAAAGCTGCAGCAGAGGGAAACAAGTATGCACAGTATAATACCGGCCTAATCTTTAGACATGGTCGAGGGGTACCTGAGGATTACCATCAAGCAATACATTGGTTCTTGAAGTCAGCCGAAAATGGTCACTCCACCTCGTACTATAGCTTGGGCATAATGTATGAAAACGGAACTGGTTTTGAACAAGACTATGCTAAAGCATTAGAGATGTATAAGAAAGCGTCAGAATTAGAAAATGCAAGCGCCGACTACAGCATAGGTTTGTTGTATTACTATGGCCGAGGCATCGACAAAAACTATGAAGAGGCGCTTTCTTGGTTCAAAAAATCGGCGGGAATCGATAATAACGACAAAGCACAAAATTTTGTTGGCGTGATGTATAAGAATGGCCAAGGCGCAGAACAAAGCGACGAATTAGCAATGGAATGGTATACAAAGTCTGCCAATCAGGGAAATTCGTACGCTCAACATAATATTGGATTACTGTACCGCTCTGGATCTGCAGTGGAGATGGATTACAAGGAAGCTCATGCTTGGTTTGAAAAGGCTATCGCTGGTATGTGTCCAGCCGCTTTTGCGAGTATAGCAGACCTGTATTTAAATGGTTTTGGAGTGGAAAAGAATTACAAAATAGCACTAGAGTGGTATAAGAAGGGGCTTGATGCTGGCACTGAAGATATGTATTACAGTATAGGCAACTTATACCGGGAGGGTGAATTTGGAGTAGAGAAGAGCTATGAGACCGCTATGGAATGGTACCTTAAAGGAGTAGGAAAAGACGAAGTAAATTCGTATTTTGGTATGGCCATATTGTATCATATATGCTTTGAAGAAGACGAACAAGATTTTGAAAAGGCTCTGTACTGGTACAAAAAAGCTACAGACAAGGATCATGCAGTGGCGCAAAACAATTTAGGTTGCATGTACGAGGCTGGCACCGGTGTTGAAAAGGATTTCGCTGTGGCCATGTCGTGGTATAACAAGTCGATCGAAAACAATTGCCCTTACGCATATAGCAATGTTGGCTGGATGTATTACAAAGGACACGGTGTAACTCCGGACTATCAAAAAGCTATGGTCATGTATGAGAAGGCTATTGAGGGTGATCCGCTTAACTGTGGTTACGCCTTAAATGGAATAGGTTTGTTGTATCAAGATGGCCTAGGTGTTCCACAAAGTCACTCGAAAGCGATGGAATACTTCAAAAAAGCTCAAGTCATGGATGGTGGTAGAGCGTATAATAGTATAGGGCTCGTGTACAAGAATGGATACGGTGATGTGGAGGTTGATTATAAGAAAGCATTCGAATACTTTACCATGTCTGCAAAAGAAAAAATTGATGATGGTGAATTTAATCTTGGTCTGATGTACTATGAGGGTCTAGGAACTGATGTTGATCATAAACTTGCACTTTACTGGCTGAAACGAGCTTTAAGAAATGGAAAAGATGAAGCACAAAGTTATATAAACCAAATAATACTGATCGCTGAGAAGACAAACAAATCTACTGACGACGACTTTGTCATTATACCCGTGAATATAGAGTCTGATAAGTAATGGGATAAATCAACCATCTTTATATGCCAATCTTCCATAATTAGATTTGATATATAAAGCATATCATTATTTCTTCACATTCTCCCCACAGCACGAATAATTATGCTAAAGAACAGATGCAAGCCAAGCTTTCATGTAACTACCACAGCTCTCATTGGATAATCATTCTAAACATTTTATATTTACATCTGCAATCTATGAATAAAAACTACATGCTTTATACTACCTCTACTCGCTTTTAAAAACGCGCTTATGCCTAGTTCAACCAAAGGTTTTACTTGTTTTTATCCAAAATGCAGATAAATAGATCCAATGGGTTATAATAATCAGTGAGATTCAATCAACAATATATTATAATTAATTAATAAATGAACTTCAGTTTTAAAAGCTCAAACATTTTCCTCATAACATTCAACAATTCCTCTGAAATTATTACTCTTGATTTATTTTAGACTATCTACTTAATTGAAGTACACTTGTCTTTATTTTACTCTTTAAGAATATTTAACTTGAAGCTCCCTTGGACTCATTACCCATGTACTCTTTTTATACTCTTTTTATTTACTCTTTTTATTTAAGTCGGTCTACTATTGAAACGGGAACTGGTGCTCATTACTTTTTACCTTTACTTAAAACATCTTATCACACACAATATCACATTTAACAGCAGTGCAATGTATGGTATGAAGTAAGAGGTAGTGTTTTAAGTAAAGGTAAAAAGTAATGAGCACCAGTTCCCGTTTCAATAGTAGACCGACTTTAAATAAAAAGAGTAAATAAAAAGAGTAGTATAAAAAGAGTATAAAAAGAGTACAACGGGTAAAAAGCCAAAGGGAATTTCAATATAATTATCCCTTAAAGCCAATAATAAGATAGAAGTATTTCAGATAAGTTTAAAATGAGGCAAATATAATTGCAGAAGAGCTGATTGACCAATTGTAAAGGGAAAAATAGTTATATGTTCAGAAAACTAAAGAAAACTGAAGTTTATATTGTTGGAAAAAGTTGTATTATTTATATTTAAAAAAATTAAAAAAATCGAAATTTTAGTTACACAAAAAGGTGTAATCCGTAACATATGGGCGTTGGGTGTAGAGTTTGGTCTCCAAGCGTCAAAGTTGTTGGCATTGTTTGCAGAGAGAGTCCAGAACGTTGAGATACCATTGGTCATGGTCATACTGATCTTGTGGCTTTTCTTCAAGACAGAAATCGCAGATTCGATATGACATGCCAAGGACTTTAGCATATAGTTCCTCGGAGTATACGACTTTCTTTTGTAATAGTTGGAGTAATTCCTTTATTTCTTGGGGGTTATTCTCGCTTGAAGGGCTAGGAATAGCAGCAGGACGAGGAGGGTTTTCTTGCGTGGGGACGATCATATCCAATTGTTGGACATATTCTTGATGGTTACGATTGAGACTTTGAGCGAGTTTTTCAAAAGAGTCTTGCATTGCTTGCATTGGTTAGTATTGTTAAGTTAAAGATAAACGTCGCTAGTACGAAGCGAGGCCGATGTTAATCCATCTTTCGTAATAATATAACCCAAAAATGTGATTTTCTCTTTAAAGAAAAAGCATTTTGATATATTTAGCTTTAGATTTGCGATTCGTACACATTGCAGTACTTTTTTCAAATCTTCGATGTGATCTTCATAATTGAGACTGTAGCAGTTTAAGTCGTCGAGATATGCTACGAGACATTTGTTGATAAGGGGTCTAAAAACCAGGTCCACAAGTCTTTGGAAGGTAGCAATACTATTTGACATACCCATAGTCATGCGAGTATATTCCCGGCTTCCTAGGCCATCTGATGTAGAGAAGGCAGACTTTTCACGAGAATCAGGATGTAGCGCAACTTGATGAAATCCACTTTGTACATCTAAAGCGGTAAAACTTTTTTAATTTTCCTAACGTGTCGAGTAGAGATTCAATTCTCGGTAGAGCGTAAGCATTTTTCTTAGTAGCAGAATTCAATCTTCTATAGTCAATGACGAGTCTACAAGTGTCATCTTTTTTCTTGATGAGTTTAACAGGAGAACTCCATGATGAACAAGAGCGTTGTATAACTCCGAATTTGTGTAGCTTAGCTCATCAATTTTTAACTTTAAGCTTTCTTCTTCATCAGGGCTGCTGTAAGGGCGGCTTCTGATTGGCGGCACGTCTTCTGTATAAATTCTGTGCATCCCAGAGTGTCATCATACCAGTCAAATGCATCTTGGTATTCTTGGATAACGGATAACGCTTTAGCTTTGATCTCAGGGCTAATAGAATCATTGATTTGTATTTTTGATAATTGTTCTTCAGACAATGCTGAGTCTTCTATTTTATTTGCAGTATCAAATTTGAAAGAACTTGGATCTAAATCGACATTGCATAGTTCATAACCTTGAGCTTGTCCTTCGTCTGGGTACAATAAGACATATTCACCAATATCTTGTCCTTTGAGTAGAACCAAGGTTTCTTCATTTGGATTGAATATTTCAAATTCAGCATAATTGTCCAGCTTATCGGGATCAAATTTAACCTCGAAAGTACTTCATTCATTATTGGTCTGTAATAAAGCAAGATCGATGACACAAAAGAGGATCTTGCTAGGCCCGTCTTCAAGAGATCGTAACAAGTCTTTTATCTGCAGGTTGACTGTCAGATTATCGTTCGGAGGAATTCTAATGTGCAGATTATCGTTGGTCCTGAGTGTATAAGTGACGACACAGACTTCTTTGATTTGAGGAAGCAGCCCTAACATGAAACGTGCTCGTACTTGAGACTCAGCATTTTCAAATTTGGCGAGCGTAGCACGTTCACAGAGTCGAGCTAGAAAGACTTGAGGATGTTTAGCTACCTTTTGCTTAAATTCGTGGAATTCATTGATGTACTTGTTAATAATAAGTCCGGAAGTTACAAAGTAGTAGCGCAAGATATCAATGGCACTATCATAAGTGATTTCAGAGCCATATTCTTCAGATTCTAGAACGTATTCAAAGTAGGTTTTAGCGGTTTTAGCGAGTTGATTAGTCAAGATATCGACCTTGCGTTCATCATTTGTGACTTTAGTTAACCGGAAGTAGTTTTTGAGTATGTCAACAAAAGGGCGAAAGTCTTCACCTTCACTACCGTGGAATTCGATAAGCTTTGGCTTAAATGTAGTAGCATAAGCGTCTTGACGAGGATGAGCAGATGATTCAGCCAACACAGTATTTTTGAGCACCATTGAATTGTTCAGATAAAAGTTTAAATAGATAAGAGTGTTTAAAACGTCGTTATAAGTAGATATTGTGCAAAAGTAAAATAAAATATTAATGATGTATTTTAAACGTGTAGAAATGTTAAAATAACCCTGTTAATGAGCACCACGTGTTATACATGGTGTGGTGTAGAAGTTTGTGTTAAAGTAAAGGTAAAAAGTAATGAGCATCAGCTCCTGTTTTGAAAGTAGAACGACTTTATAGAGAAATTGAATAATAAAAAGAGTAAGAAAAGTACAATGGATAATACGTCCAAGGGAGAATCAGTATAAATATCCTTTAGAAGATAGAATAAGAATAAGAAAACTTCAAAGAGTAAAATAAGTAAGAAGATTATTGCAGATCAAACCAATAACCAAAGAATCAAAAGTAAAATGAATAAGTTTCGAAAAACTAACAGGATAAAATTTATATGGTAGAAATCTGAAGTTTTATTTAAACAAATATTGGAGAATTTATAGTTTTTGAGAATTGAGCTAAGAGTGAAAAAGATGACAAAGTGGTGATAATACAAAAGATTAGGTTTGGTAACAAAAATGAATTTCAGGTACAAAAGATGTAGATGTGTATAGAAAATAAAAATCAGTGACGAAAAAATAGAATTTGGAGGTCAAACCCGTAACTTTAAAACCAGACCCTGGACGCACCCCTTCAACAAGGAAAAAAGCAAAAAGAATCGCTCCCGGGTGGGCTTGAACCACCAACTCAGCTCTGGGTGCGCAAGCACCCAGAGCTGCACAAATTTACAAAATTGTTTAAAAGTCCGCCGTCTTTTGGACTGTCCAAATTTAGGGAGCGCCAATTATATTGTCCTTCCACCAAACTTTTGAAGACTCCGCCCACTTTTGTGAAAATACAGGAGGCAATATAATGAAAAAAATTCAAGCACAAAATGCATAGAAAATTATTGGGGAAGCCTGCAATAATGTGCTCAGCAGTGACTTGCAAGGCTTTTGCATACATTCAGTAAGGATGATCCGTGATTGCTTGAACAGAAACCCCATTTAATAAAGTTTTATTTTGTGCCTGAATTTTTTATATTTTTTCAACTGCTTAAAATTTTTTTTAAAGAGTGCGTACATAATTTCGAAACACCCTGTATTTGTGGATTTAGCCGTGGATTGTGACGAAGTCTATTACTCAACTTATTGCTCGAGTCGTGAATGTATATCTGAGCAAATTTAGGAGCCCTCCAATACGATGGTATAAGTTTTCATAAATACTAAAGCAGTATGCTCCTCCACGTGAGTTTGCAACTGAACTACCCAAATTACACCCCATCGCAATAAAGCTCAATCACATATTTTCCCTCCCCACAACACATCGAGAATAGTGGTTCTGCAATTAATCCCGCAGTTCTTTCCGCTTTCCACATCTTAGCTCCATATTTCACACATGTTTGGTCCATTCTTCCAAGATCGTGTCGCTCAGTAAATGAAGGTGTAGCCCTTCTAGCCATATTATGCGTATTCACTCTTCTGGAATAAGAAGTATTGTTAGGGAAATCACGATGAGTTCGGTATGAAAATGACCCTCGTTGTCACAACTGCTACATCGAATGGTTCGCTCTTAATAATTGGGACATAGTCTGCTATTTGAGCGGTGTCCCTCGGTTCCGTAGCTGCTGCAGGTTATTGATGATCCCTCTCTGCTAAAATAATTGCGACAGTTTCTACTATTACATCGATGTCCCTCACTTCCGCAGCTACTGCAAGCTATTGACGATCTGCCTCTGCTTTGATAATTAGGGCAGTTTCTACTATTGGTTCGATGAACCTCGTTTCCACAATTTGTACATACTACCACTCGCGCTCTATAGAAAGGACAGAGAACGCTAGTACGTCGACTATGTCCATTTTGATTGCAACTTGAGCAGTATACTCCTTCAGCTATTCAATTGAAATAAGATAAAATAAGTTACTTGTATGCCGACAGGGGAATCTCAAATAAGAATCTCGAATGGAGATCTCTAACAAAGGAATGATTACAAAGAGGTGGTAGAGAGGCACTATTGTTACTGCTTCTTCGCCTTTGTCTAATAGGGGGCATATTTCAATTGTCAAAAAAAAAAGAAAGGGGAAAATTTACGCAGCTCATCTAATTAGGCCAATCAATTTTTATTTCTAAAGTGTGACCGTTTTTACAACAACTACATGGAATTGTGCGTTTTAAAATAAATGGATTTATTATTACAATCACCGGTTCGATGAACCTCGTTTCCACAATTTGTACATACTACCACTCGCGCTCTATAGAAAGGACAGAGAACGCTAGTACGTCGACTATGTCCATTTTGATTGCAACTTGAGCAGTATACTCCTTCAGCTATTCAATTGAAATAAGATAAAATAAGTTACTTGTATGCCGACAGGGGAATCTCAAATAAGAATCTCGAATGGAGATCTCTAACAAAGGAATGATTACAAAGAGGTGGTAGAGAGGCACTATTGTTACTGCTTCTTCGCCTTTGTCTAATAGGGGGCATATTTCAATTGTCAAAAAAAAAAAGAAAGGGGAAAATTTACGCAGCTCATCTAATTAGGCCAATCAATTTTTATTTCTAAAGTGTGACCGTTTTTACAACAACTACATGGAATTGTGCGTTTTAAAATAAATGGATTTATTATTACAATCACCCTACAAAAAAAAATTATTATAATAATCATTTTCTTAACTTTCAAGTTGCGAAAATAACACTATGTCTAGTTGAAAGACATAGACTAAACGAAAGACAAATGAATTAACGCGTTGCCGACTAACGTGGGCATGAATAATCCTTCAAAGTTCTCTGATGTTTTGAGAATTCCAGTCTATTCCAGTAGGGTCGCTATTGTCCGATATACCAATAATTGCGCTACACTATATGGAAACAACGAATTGGCTGCGGACAAGCTATGTCTTAGTATGCTTATAGATTTTGAAAGCATGGATGTTTCACCGCCTAATCAGTAAGACTTGTTGATGCAAAGTATATGAATACACTGTCCGACACGTAATTAGGGTACTGATCTGTTGTGCTTTGGATCTTCGGTTTCAAAAAGTTGTTTCTGACAATTAAAAGGAACGAAATATATTTAGGAAGTCAACACGATCTCGATTTAGGGTCTTATACAATATGGTGGAAAAATAAGTTATTATAAAAGGTTTTTTGCCATGGTCGACAAATAATGAGACCTTAAACTTATCGACTACTGTTGGGCAATGCCACAGAAATCGATGGACTGCAGAGGGCATTTGGTTGAGAGCAGTAAAGAAATTTAAAGGCACGTCAACTTAGAATAGCGAAACATTGATCAAGATACCCACAACAATCTGACATAACCACTTTGAATAAAATGAGAGATCACTAATAAATAATGTTTTGATGTTTACACACTCTTCGCATCTATGCCGACATAACAGAAACAATGTGTCTTTTTTTACAACAGGAATAAAGTCAGGAAACCATCTATAGGAACGACTGGATTATACTTGAGCAATAAAAAGCAATGGTGATTTTATTATTTAGATTATCAATTTTTTTCCCTTTCACTCATAAGATCATCGAATTCTTTACTATCCCAGTTTATCTGAAAGTGATCTTTAAAATATTGCTTGACGACTTGTTTTGCTGTATCAAAATCCAGATCAGCGACACCGTTCTCTTTCACATGCTTCTTCATGTGTTCTCGAGCGGATCTCTTACAATCCTTGTTCTTGAATTCTTTTTGGCAAACGCAACACTTAACCCCACAATCTCCCAAGGGGATGGGCGCATGATCCCCCAAATACTTTTTCGTCGCAGTGTGCTGTCCACTCACAGACAATCGTTTCTTCCCTGGCCAAGTCGGCGAGATATAACCTTTAAACAGGTGTCTTACATGGTCGGCGTGACCTTCGATAATCGTTGTTTTTCCCTCTTCTGAGCACAATCGGCAATCGTGTTTCCCACTTAGCCTGTTTTTTCTTTGTTGTGCAAATTGTAAGATCTTTATGTATCTATCATTTGTTAATGCTCTTCTTGTTTTTTCCTTGTTGCTGTTGTTGACTTCTTCTTCTTCGACTTCAGCAGAAGTATCTTCTTCCATGATGACCTCTACTTCATCCTCGTCCTCGTCCACATCTGAATGTATTATTGATTGTTATTCACAGAATATGGACGACCTGCACCATTATATTACAAACCTTGCACCACCATGTTATCCAGGGCTTCTTTTCTTCTTTTCTCCGATAACAATTTCATGGCTTTTCTTCTCAAGGCGTCTTGTTTGTTCTTGTACGCCTTGTACGCTCTGGTGTACCTAGCAAATGCTTCACTATCTTCAGCAGCATTGTCGATTGTCCCAAACTTTTCCTTTAACTCGGATTTTATTGTATGTAATTCTTTTTGTTCGAGTTGCAGTTGGCCACCCACATACTCTTCATACTCGTTTTTGTTGAGTCGTTCATACAGTTTAGAAACGGAGTAAATCCCTTCGACAAACTTGTTTTGCGTTTGCATATCTTGAAACTTCTTCTCTGTTATTATCTTGACTAAATCAAGGCTATTAAACGAGTTTCCATACTTGGTATACTGGACCACGGAATTCACTTGGTGTCCGGCGATGACGGCAACTTTTCTGTCATCTGTTACTTCTTGGGCTTTCTGTATAAAGTTACGTCTTAAAGCGTAGGCCGTAATATGTGCTAATTAAAATGATATTATTCAATATATAATAGACGTAAAAACCTTTGCAAATAGCTTACATGCAATATTACAATCTCTGAAAGATTTTGATATTGCTTTCGATGCGTTTTGGCCGAACCATACCTGATTCGAAAGTATAGCTCCGTGTCTGATTAAATGAAAAAGGATAATAAGTATTTGTAGAGATGCGCTATCTCGCGTGTTCCTTACCCTCCTTTTTCCTTACGACAGAAAATTGGCAACTCCAACACTTCAGGTTTTATTTTCAAAACCAACTTTCCACTCATGTACCACTGCTCAATTTCATCCTGTAAGAAATCTCTTGCTAATAGGAAAGATATCATCAGAGCAGGCAGGTCTGAAAACGGATTCTCCGTGGAAGTAAAAGATCTTGTGAAAGTGTTGTCCGCTCTGTTCATCACATTGTCTTTACATTTGATGTGTTGAAAGTCAATTTTCATCACGAGGCGGTCCCCTCTTTGATCCCTACCATCTCTGTAAATATTGGACATGCTAAGGTGAGGGTAAATATGACGTTCGTGGCAAAAAGAAATTCTATTGTACAGATGGACTTACTTTCCATTTTAAATACTTCCATTCATGCTCAAAGCACTTTTCTTTGGGGACTAGAGAGCTAGGTCTAACTCCAGAATACAATATGATTAAGAGCATGCACGCGATCTGGATATTGTAGACATCAATTTTTGATTCTTTTAGAAGCTCTTCTACTGCCATAATTGTTTCATCGATGCCGACGACAACTTTTTTTCTTCCTTTCACTGAGAGTACGCCCATTCTGGCCAATTCAATACAATTTTTGTAATATTGTTCGTAAAAACCTGGCGGGATCTTAGCGCCCTTGGATTTTGCCTAGATTTTAATATTAAATAGGTCGCACATGTTATCAACTTGCGATTAATGTATTACCTCAGCTACAATCAGCTTGAACTCGACGAATATCGTTTGCACTTGTATATTGTCATCCACTACTCCATGCGTGCTTTTTGCCCTTTCGATTGCGTACAAAGTGAGTTTTTCTAACGTAAAAATGATATCAGATTTGTGTCTTTGATATGTATACAACATTCATTACCCAATGTGAAGTTCTTTTCACTGTATGGGTCTTCATCCTCTTTCCTAGAATCACCCTCTACTTGCAATTTGCTAAAAAACCATGCCTCGTACTTGGCAGAGGCTTGCATTTGTCGAAGTATTGTTGGTCCCGATTTAATGTTGTTACTAGTATTTGCTTGCAAGGCATTGAGAATTGCTAAGCTGTCACTGCAATTACCAGTGTTTTCTTTGAACTTTTTTGTAAACGATCTTTCTATTCCTTCAGAACACCTTTTCAGAGTTGATTCAAACCGATTTTCAGTAGGATTGCTGTTAGACGAAGACATTATGGTCTTGATAATATTGTGTTCAGTTTGAGTTGAAAAGAGAAGAAAAAGAAAAGAACCAATTTGATTGAAAAGTAATATAGAAATATTTAATATCATGACAACAAAAAATTAAAGCATGATGTACTTTTTTTGTACGTATAAGATACGGTATAACTCAATAAATTTATTGTAATAGATAACAATTTTTTTCAAGAGATGTAAAAATTAAGAAATCATGGAGATAAATCAGGACAAATGTACTAAAGGAAGAAGCAAACTTACTAATGCATTTAATCATCTGTTTGATTGACCGCCTGGGACTTGGTTTATTTTCAAGATCACCGTGTGTAAATTGTATGGCTTATTGCTCAGGGAAGAGATTTCCATAGAAGTACAATAGCCAGCGATAATTTTACATACAACGAATGGTGATGGCAAGCACGTTCATGCCTTTTTGACTTGAGAATTTTTCTTTGCATGAGGTCGCAAATGGTCGCGTCGCGATTTGTAAAAAGAAAAAGTATAAAAAGACTGGAAAAGTGCAGCAATTCTTACCTCAACATTACCTTGACACCCTCTTAATTTGATTATCGACTATCTACTCTCAATCATGCCTCGCAAAAAATCTGCTCCCGCTAGTAATTTTACCTCCAAGCCTGCTCAAAGAGTTAAGGCAATCAGGGAAGGACTACGTCAAAGAAGCAGGGCCCTCAGCGATGAATGTGCTTTTACTCGGCAGATCCACGATAACCTTCAATCCTCCATCCGGTTTGATAATCCTCCTGCTATTGCCACTGAAGAACCTGCTGCTGTTACCACTGGTGCTGATTCTATTGATAGTGAACCTACTGATGTTGTTACTGCTGGTTCTAATCCTGCTGGAGCTGTTACTCCTGGTGCTGGTCCTATTAGTGCTGTTACTCCTGGTTCTCTCGACTTGCAAAAGTTGGATGAAGTTATATCAAGTTCGCGGAAAACTTTGAAAAGGCTCTGCAAGACGAAGTCAGTCACGACGCCGACCACTACCATCTTCTTATCCAAGAGCAGCTTGCAAGCACGAGCAAGACCATTGTTGATACTGCTGACAATGTTGTTCATTCGCAGCGTATTCAATCACACATCAAGGATCACATTACTAATATGTTTGAAGAATTGAAGGAAAAAGGAACTGTCCCTAACAACAACAGCGAGAGTGGCACTGCTTCCTCAAGCCCTTCCACATCTATAAAGGAAAAACTTCCCATAAGTGTAATTTTTCATTATCTATCCCACGTTTACCTTTATTCGGTTATTAACTATATTCTCATCGTATAGAGTGACATTCATAAGCTTTTCAAAAATATGCGTAACGAAGAGGTCCAAGATAAAGACGTACTTATTTATCTTTTCACTGGGACCTTTGAGTCGAAGGGTAATCAGAGGGTGGCGGACAAGCTGGTGAAGCCCTCGGTGGAGCGCCAAACTGATGGTGCCCTACGTTTCAAAGAGCTTGGTGCATCTTTGCAATGGATCCTGGCTGGCTGAAAGCAAAATCAAGAGCAAGTTTAACCTTGTCAAGCACAAGCGAACTGATGCCTACAAAAGAACCCTTCCTTCAACGCCCACTGACGGATCAAGAGCAATCAGGAGAAGAAAAGAACGCATTAGATACGTAAGTAATGACGACCTGAATATGTCAATTGACAAGGTTTACTTACAAGGCCGTTACTACGGAAAAAGTGTCCTGAGCTGAGGGGCCTTCTTGCACGATATAGTTATACCAGGGACGAACTTCAGGAATACCTCAACCCAAAGTACATGTCTTAAGGAAATTGATCTCGAATGCAATATGTACTAACTTTTTTTTTTCTCTGTTCTTCTATGGCTTCAAGAATTTTTTCTCTTGCTCCGTAAGCTCACCAAAAAGAGAAAGGTGAGAAGTGAAAGATCTTGAGTAGGGTCGATAATTCGCCCATTCCAGTGGGTACACCTCAAAAGATGATCGATCCTACTCTCGAAATCGACGAGGAGACTAGATTGTATTGTAGTAGTGATAAGTGCTTACGACGCTCTTTTAGAATAATAAGTATAACATGCGCTAATCAATAAAAAAAATGAAAACGAAAATCAGTAACAAAAATAAGGTTTCGTAACGGAAGATAAAAAATTGAAAATTTGGTAAAGTTTGGGGTCAAACCCGTAACAGTAAGAAGGGTTTCTTCGTGTAACACTATAAAAATGAAAATATAAAAAAAACGCTCCCGGATAGGCTCGAACTATCAACCTCCTGATTAACAGTCAGACGCGCTAGCCAATTGCGCCACGGAAGCGGAAGTTGAAAATTTAACTTGTCTGTTAAATATAAAATAATTGCGTATTTTTTTTTTATTTTTTTTTTTTGCATTCGCAATAGAATCGGAGAGCGCATTACGGGTCAAATAGATTTCTAGAGATTACAAAACTGTAAAAATTATTTTTTAAAGTACCATTTAGCCCCTAAATGACCAATGAAAAGCAAAATAACGTGATTTTCACGTGACTACAGTTTGGTGAATATACAATAGTGCGTTCTACTACTTATTTGAAGTTTATGAGAGCATAGCAGATCACATTGAAAATTAAGTATAGATAATAGTATAGTATTTATTAAATAATAAAGATAATGAATTAAATCATTTAGTATTTACAAAAAGATTCTCCCTCACTCTACATATCCAGCATGTTGATAAGCTCTTTTGTATATTTAGCAATCTCGTACGACTCTTGGGCCAAGTTGCGTTTGGCAATTGCGTTCGCGGCTTCAGGGGATTTTGTGAAAGCGGTGTCTCTGATTTGAATGATTTTATTATTGCATCGATCAAGATCATCCAAAATAACACCACCTTGATTTCTATATTTTAATCCTTCTCCAACTGAGAAAGTACTTTTGGAAAGGCCAACAATGTTGGAAACGATATTTACAATAGAAGTGATAATTTCATATAAGTTCCCATCACTCGATCTAAGCGCGCTGAGCAGATTTTGTACAGATGATACGATATGGTCAGTCTCGGTCTTCAAAAATTGCTGTAAGGGAAAGAATTTTCAATGTTAACATTGCCAATATATGCAAATAGAGGGTGAACTAAGACTTACCGAGAGTTGATTTGGGCTCATCGCCTTTTCATTATTGGAGGAAGGCTTTTTATTGCTTTGGGATTGGTTGTGCGATTGTTGCATTGGGTTTCCACTATAACCATCATTATCACTGACGGGTCTCATTCCTAATAGTTTTACTAACTCCACAATGGTGACCGTCAGACTTCCAGCAGCCGCATCGACCAAACTGACGGGACTTATACCCATTCCTCCTGCATACACCTTAGCAGCTGCTAATAAATTCGATAACTCGTTCGAAAATCGTTTTTTGATCTCATAAAGCGAAGCTTGATTTGCTGCCGATAGACCGACCTTCACCTCGTAATCTTCCACTTCAGTTGTAATTGATTTACAAGCCATAACAATAGTTCTCATCGATAATAGTACATCTGTTGGTTTACTTGATCTAAAGGCACTGTATTAAAATAAAAATCTAGAGATAAATTAAATTTCGAATATACCTTGATGATTTCATCAACTCGTCAATTGCAGTTTGGTACTCTATAATGAACTGGTGGCCAATTGCACCATTCGCAGTAGGCTTTAAAAAGTATTCCTTCGATAAATCTTGATGATCCAAATGAACTGATTTAACTTTGAAACTTCGAAGTTCCATATTTATACTTTCATATTTTGTTTTCCAAACCTTTGTCTATCCCAAAAAGAATATAAATAAGACTGCTGCTTTGATGTTGACTAAATACGCATTTGCTATACCTCTTCTGTCAAACTACGGATAGTGCTCTCTGCAGTTTCATTTTGAATACGTAGAGTTTCGTTCTTTGATGATAGATTCTTCAACTCGTCTATTAACTGCTTTATCTCATCTTTCACTTCTCGTACAGCCTAAAGCGCTCAGGGTTAGAGATGAGAGTGAGCGTACTTGTGTATACTTTTGCTTACCTCTTGTTGCTCCTTGTGCTCTTTACTTAATTGAATATATCTGTCGTCAAGTTCTTTATATTCCTCTTGAATTTGCTTCATACGGTTTTGTCTGTCCCGATCACCCTACAAATTATAAAGCTTAACGTGCTGTCTCTTGACCTTTTTGTATCATGAAGTAATTACATTTTTCCCGGTATCTGGATTGTTTTTATCCTATAATAACAGTAAATTATTTCAGTTTAAAGTCAAACGAGTCAGTAGTGAAAGTTACCTGAGAATCCATTGATAATTCTAGCATTCGGATTCGTTTTGCCATTGAAGAGATCTTCAACTCGTACTCGTATTTCATATTTTCCAAATCCCTATTAGACTGCATAAACACCATAATCAATATTAAAGTAAGCTTTTCGTATTAGTCGATATCACTTTACGTCTGCTGCTGGTTTATCGGGGCGAGGAGTTTTGACCATATTTCCAAGATCGGCCATCAAACTATCCAGCGACTGCATATTTTCATTATTTCCAATATGTCCTTCATCATCTGAATATTCTAGATTTTCCACGCTAATAGTCCCTTTTACTGGCACAATATTTGTAGATTGACTTGGGTGTGCCTTGGCATCAATTGATTTCGCATGTTGCGGCACTGGAGGAATCTGTGATTTTGTGGCACTGTCAGCTGGGTGTCAATTGTATGTAATGTTTATATAATCTTCAAATACCTGTTCTTCGACTACAACTACTTGAGGATATCTTCTTTTCAATTCATGATAAACATCACTAGCAAGATCTTTGAATCTAGTACTGGGAAGTGTTGCTAATTTTTGTCTGGCTTGATTTCTTCTCGGGTGAAAATCTTCTCTCAGAGGTAAGAAAGATTCTAATAATAGTAATATCCAATTAATATCCAAATATATACTTTTCAATCATTATGTATTTTTCACTCTACTATGACTATCCACGTTTCTTCGTATAAGTTCGTCGTAAACATCCGTTGCGAGTTCATGAAATTGAAGATTGTTTAATTTTGACAACTTTTGTCTTGCGGCTGTTCTCTGTGCTGGTACACCCTCTGCAGCCTCTACATCAGCCATTTTACATCATTTTAGTGTACGAATATGTGCTATTTCCAGCGCTAAAAGCATACCTTTATTCAACATAAATGTAAGATATTTTTCAAGTTCCAAAAAGTATACTCTTGCAGAGGATTCTTGAACAGAAATATTTGTTTGTCGACTTGACGACGACGTTACTGAGTAGGTTGCTGATGATGTCGAAGTTGTTTTTGACATTTTGTTTTTCACCCAATCGTCATGAGAGGTGTTTGGGATCGGTGAACGAGAGTATGCCATCGTCTAATTAACTCGAAAATATTGGCTGGTGTATAATAAAAGGAAAGTACTGAAGGAGTGTAAGGAAACGATAAAAATATAAAAAGGAGACTTGTTAAAAAAAGGGAAACAAGGTTGTCAATTTTTATTTGGCAACATTTTTTGTTTAGGAATTCTCTAACCCCGTTATATTCTCTTCGTGTTACAACGAGCAAGGACCTCTTGTACTCAAAAGAGTGTAAGCGGTCCCAATTAGGTATCTTGATAATTAATATTGTAGAATAATCCATACAGAGTGTTGACGCAATTCAAAGCTGAGGATATAAACAAATTGATCTCTCTACTGTATAAACACTACTGCTTGTCGTGTTATCTTTTATTATGCATAAGTTGAAACCCTTCAATTTTATCAAGTAAGTTTCTTGCTAATTCATGATACTATAATATTTAGTTGACATCATTAGTTAATTATACACGTGGCTATTTAATCGATTATGTTGATTTTCATATTCAGCAACTTACTGGATGTTTTGTATTTAATGCTGTAGTGGCATATTGTTCCGCATTAGACATGTCGTTCTTCTTGAAGGCGTACTCTGCCAGCTTTAAACTAATCTCAGCTAACTCGTCTGATACCTCCATGTACTGTAAATCAAAATTATAAATATAGTGTTGGTGTTGATCCCCAATTTTCTGCATTTTACCTCGCCTCTTGGTGTCTCTGACCACACCTTGTGATAGTATTCTATAGCTGCGTTCATCCTGCCCATGCTTTCGTATACTTTACCCACTTGAATTACAGCAGATGCTTTGCCTTGATGATCGCAAGATCGACTCTTTCTTTCACAATCTCTCTGTTCTACGTCTCTTTGCAATGTGGAATAGCAATTTGCTAAAGCTAGCCACATTCTTCCATCATTTGGTCTCAAATCAGTTGCTTTATGATAGTAGAATAGCGCATCATAGGGAAATTTCATCACTTCGTACGCCTGCCCTAAACCATACCACGCTCTATAATCCCTGCAGTATACTCCAACTGCTCTTCGATAACATTCAATAGCAGCACTTGTATTTTTCAATTCAATATACTCATGTCCTAATAATGTCCACGCCAGATGATAACTTCTGTTCAATTTCAATGCTCGCTTAAAGAACTTTACTGATTCTGATATCTCCTTTTTCATACTATAGTAATTTGCTTTGACACAACACGTCTCGGGTCTATATTTGTCGATTTTTTCACATTCTTGCGCTAATATACACAGTTTGTCCTTCATATTTTGTATAAATAAAAGATTAGAGTATATATCTAGGTCATCAAGTCGAGCAGGATGTGTTTGCCGAAGTAGTTCAAAAAACATCATTGATTCGTTATAATCTACGTAGGATATATTAGTAACCTCTAATTTGGAGAATTTATATCAATTTCTAACCCATTGTGTTGTAAAATAGAACAGCCCACTGCGATGTAATATACGAACTGTTTGGGAAAAAGGTAGTCAAAGGCTCAATTGTAACTTTGAAGAACTCTGCTGGATGTTGAAGATCAATACAAAGTTTTGCTAAGAAAAAATTCTTCATGATGCTTCCTTCAAACTTGTGATTTAATAAAACTTGTAGATCAGTAAACTTTTTAAAGTCCTGTACAAGTGCTGCTAACTCCATCCACGCTGACCAATTAAATTCATATAGTCTGAGAGATTCCAGCAAAACTGCAGTCGCCATAAATCCAGAATTACGCTTTCTCAAGACAATACCATATAAATATAATCCAAATGCATCCAATTGGCCCTTTTTGTGATCTTCAGCAAGTTCTTTATATATTGAAACTATTTCTGTGTTTTCAGCCTTTGTATCTTCACTAACACCAAGCACCTCCTGAGTCAATTCCTCTTTTCGCTTTTCGCCCGCCTAATAATAAAATTTCTTTGTCAAAGTGGCTCCACAAAAGCTGATATATCACACTCTTACCAAGTATTTCGCATACAATCTTAAAAAGTATAGTTTCCCCTTTTTGGAGTCTCCCAAGACGTTGGCAACGCCATCGAATTGTCTTAGTTGAAACAAGACCTTTGCATACTGATATTTGTTGTACTCTTCCTCAGTTAGAGCTGGTTGTTCATTTTCGTAAGGGATATCGTATAAGGATATAATAGACTTATGTAACTCGTTGTTGGTAAAAGAAACTTGCTTGTCCAACATTTCATCTTTGATGCCGTCTAAAAGCTCTGCTGCCCTAAGTTGTTAAAGTGAGTCTATGAAGGTTTGATTGAAAGTCCCAACCTTTATATACCATTTCACTGAGTAAGATAAGCAACGCTCGGAGCAAATTAAAATGGATTGTTGCAATTGTATTTTGAATGTCCTAATAGCCTCTGCTGTAACGATCATAATATCTCGACCTGAATAACAGGAAATAGTCAAAGTCAAACAATGAATATAATTTTGGCACGCGCCTGTTGGTCGCGTATAATTTTTTAAAAAAAATAGCGGTCACATATTGATCATCATGCAGAATCTCACACTTTGTGCACTATACAATTGTACAAACTTCCACTAGTTGTTCATTACAATTAATATTGAAACTTGCTCAAATATTGAGATAGGTTTCGATTAGGTTATTCTGTGTCTAACTAAAAAAATATATATTGATTTAAAACCTTTGACAAATACGGCTTTCAAGATTTTTGGCTTTGAAAAATGTGAAACGAAAAAGTATTCTTATCACGATCTGATCAAATCAGATACTCTAGCACCAAGGTGAACATCTCATTTGCTCGTGTATTAATATTAAAACAACGTTTAAAGATAAAATAAATACTTGTTCGTTTTAAATCCAATACGCATAAACCGAAGGAAGATATGTTATAAAGAAACTCAAGCAAAAAGTAGTTTCTGTTGGGTGGTTTACGCAAAAAAAAAAAAAAAAAAACTCAAGTCGATTGTCATACGATGCATTGAAACCGGCTTTTGAAAAACTATAAAAGTTATATATCAGATAACGCATTTCGAACTTTCTTCAACATATACTCTTACCTACACTAACAGAAAAAATGCTTGACAAGACTAAAATCGACTATCAACACCTTGAGGATGCACTCCTCAACACCTCTGGTAAGACTCCCCTTGCTGAACGTTTCCGTGCGCTTTTCACTTTAAAAAACATTGGTGATGAAAAGTCCATCGATATTGCTGCTAAAGGTAAAAGTTAAAAAGTTCTTCATAAGAAGTCGAAGCTCACTCTTCAATGCACAGCTTTCACCGATGACTCGGACCTTCTCAAGCATGAAGTTGCCTACTGTATCGGTCAAATGGGTAATGCTTATGCAAATAGCATTTTGAAAGACGTACTCGCTGATCTTAACCAGCATGTTATGGTTCGACATGAAGCTGCCGAAGCAATGGGTGCTCTCGGTTTTACAGACTTCTTGCCTATCCTCGAAAAGTACAGTAAGGATCCTGATCCAGCTATTGTAGATACATGTGTCCTCGCTATTGATAGAATCAATTATGTACAAAGTAATCAACAAAAGAACGCTAGCGTATATTCCTCCGTAGACCCTGCACCCCCATCGACTGAGACAAAAGACGTGAAGGTCCTTGCTGCTCAACTTATCGACCCTAAACTTGCTCTCTTCAAGAGATATAGAGCAATGTTTGCTCTCCGGGAAATCGGAACAGACGAGGCAGTACTTGCCTTGTGTGAAGGACTCAAAGACAAAACCTCAGCTCTTTTCCGCCATGAGGTCGCCTACGTTCTTGGTCAGTTACAAAGTCCACTTTCCGTTCCTGCGCTTACCGAATCTCTTAGAAATAAGAGTGAAGTCCACATGGTCCGTCATGAAGCCGCCGAAGCTCTCGGATCAGTAGCATCACCTGAAGTCTTTGACGTGTTAAACGAATTCAAGAACGATCCTGAACAAGTTGTTGCTGAATCTTGCATTGTCGCTTTGGATATGTTTGAATATGAAAACAGTGATGCTTTCCAATATGCTGATGGCCTTGAAAAGCAAAATATGCATTCTCTTAAGCTCGCCACTGGTAATTAATTAACCTCGCAAGCAAAATACTATTCCGACAACACTTCCAACATTAATCTCATTTTGCACTCAACTCATTCATCAAAAACTATAATACAAATCATGTACTACCTCAATTAGAAATAACTTTACTGTTTGACTAGAATCAACATATGTCAATAAATATAGAACTTTATTAATTAAATAAGATCCTTCTTCATAATCACAAAATCAACCTTTTGAAGAGCAATCTTTCCTTCTGTGTGCCTTGTAGGCGCGACGTTCAGAGGTGTCTTTGAATCCTAATTTGGAATACCAACCTAATACTTCAGGTCTATTTTCAAACACACGCAATGAGCAACGCTCATAGCCTTGGCCCTTCATTACTTGTAACGACGATTCAATCAAGAGTCTACCAAGTCCTTTAGATTGAAATTTGGGACTGACAGCAAATCGAGTGATCATGGCTTCTCCAGGTGTAGGCTTTTCATCCAAGTCGGGAAAGGGAACAATCATCAAAGTACCAACAACTGCTTTATCATTTCCGTTCTCATCTCTCTGAAAGACAAACAATTGTGTAAGCTTATCAGTATTGACACTGTCATTTATAAATTGCTCAGTATCTTCCTTGGTGGTCAATTTTCCGCCCACAATTGCAGCTTCGGTGGTCCAGCCATCTAGTTTAAAAAAAACACATCAGAATAGTTTTTTTTTCTGCTCCTCGGCAATTTTTTCTAACTATACCATGGGTATTGTAAGCAGAGTTATAAACTTCAGTTCCCTCTTGAGCAAACTTCACATCATCTAAAGTTACTTCTCTAGCGTAAAATTCGGGGGTGTTAGTCATAGTGGGGCGACGGAGAAAAGAAATAAGGGAAAAGGGGAGGAGGTGAACTTTAGGCTTTTTATATTTGAAGGGTGTGCATGCTGAGATTTAAACTCTTGTCCGAAATTGCGGAGGCACCATTGATAAAGCTCTTCCATGGCGCAGTAAAGCATATGCCTTTTCTGAAGTCCATTTCCTCACTTCCTCGGAATGCTATCAAGTCTGGTACAAGTAACAAATCAAATAATTAGGGAGTATATTTATCTTTACAGATGTCCTGTTACTGACACTTTATAAAAGGCGCTCATTGAATTAGCATCATTCAGAAGCTCGATGCATCATGTTGGGTTGCGGTTCTACTTCAACAATAGATGATAACAGCTTGCTACGAGCAAAAGGGGGTGTTAGTCATAGTGGGGCGACGGAGAAAAGAAATAAGGGAAAAGGGGAGGAGGTGAACTTTAGGCTTTTTATATTTGAAGGGTGTGCATGCTGAGATTTAAACGTACACACTAAATTGCGGAGGCACCATTGATAAAGCTCTTCCATGGCGCAGTAAAGCATATGCCTTTTCTGAAGTCCATTTCCTCACTTCCTCGGAATGCTATCAAGTCTGGTACAAGTAACAAATCAAATAATTAGGGAGTATATTTATCTTTACAGATGTCCTGTTACTGACACTTTATAAAAGGCGCTCATTGAATTAGCATCATTCACCACAGATTCAATTGACCACTCACAAGCCTTTGAATTTTGTTATCAATGTTTATTTATCGTAGATAAAGTTTAAAGTTTACGATTCTAGAAAGTACTTTTATGGCACCATCAACGTAAAATACAAGAAGTTGTATAATACCAAACAAAAAGTACTTTATTTAAAAGCATTATTGTATTGTAGAGGAAAGCTATTGTAGGAATAAGTAATGAACGTCTCGCTTATATACTAGGGTTCTTATGCTCTGGAAGTTAAGTGTTTTATTTTACAAATGTTTACGTATGATCACAAAGAGCCTTAAATTAATTAGCGATTTATTTACTACTGCTCATTTAATATATTTTCTGTGACTGATCAAATCCAGTTGAAGATGCTGCTGGTGTAACAGAAATAGAAGCTCTTTTACCTCCTTTAATTTTAGGTTTGTCGTAGATATGACACTTTGAAAACGCAAATTGAGCTGATTTAGTACATTTTATAATTGCCTATTTGATTGATAAGTTACTTACTTTGTGAGCATGTCGATACCAAAGAACGCTATTCTTCCTTTTAGAGTTACAAATGGGAACAAATTGTTTACACTGATGGCAGAGACCTTCAACCACATCGTGATCGCCAGCTCTTTGCTCCAACGGTTTTTGGAAAGATTTTCCAGACACACTTGATATACCATGGAAAAATTGCTTATGATACCAGAATGCACTGTTCTTTAATTGAAGCCATTTACCTGGTTTGCAAGTATCACAGTAACCTTCTTTCAATTGTCCAGTATAGCGAACCCATTTAGGTGTGTATTCATCTCCATCAAATCTTAATTTCTGACGGCGAGGAATTGCATTTGAGTCCTTCTTTGCTGCTTCTAAATCAGCCTCTGTGATTGCAGGGTAGTCAGCGGCATTAGTGTCTTCGCTTGACGCGATGGAGTCCAAATCTTCGTCTTCCTGTTTCAACTTCTTTCTTGCGTGTGTGTTAACAAAGTTTTGAGTAACATTGGCAGCTGCAGCAGCTGCAGCAGAAGCAGCAGCAAGCGATGCTGAATTTTCAAGCATGCTAGCGCGTCGCTTACGTTCAATTGTAATTCGATCGTCCGGACTCACTTTGCGGTTCCATGTGAAAATATCGTGAGGTGTTGCGATGCTTGTACGGCGGCTCAGAACACCAGACATGGGAAGAGGACACAAATTGCTGTTGTTCTGTTGTTGTAATTGACGGAATTGGGGTTGATTTGACTGTTGGATGGGAAAGCTGTCAAATTGTTGTGAATAAAATCGCTTTCGTCCAACAGGTTCTCCCTGTTGTGGCTCTTGCTTAATGACTGTTGAGTTTTGCTGTGGGGCTTCTTGTTTGAACATAGAGTTCCAATCATCTGTACCAGTCGGTGTTGACCATGGCATTTGATTGAAATTAATGGCCACAGGAGGGGGAGTATTGTTAGGAGTTGTGCGAGCAGATAGGGTGCGTTGCTGAATGTTGGCATTTAATTGACGTCGGGATTCTTCGGATAAGAAAATATTGGGCATAGAAGCTCGATGCATCATGTTGGGTTGCGGTTCTACTTCAACAATAGATGATAACAGCTTGCTACGAGCAAAAGTAGGAGGCTGTTGTGGTAGCATTCTTTGACGAGGCAAATGAGACTGAGGCGGTTGCTGCTGTTGCTGTTGCTGTGGCTGAGTCTGCTGTTGAAATGGTGGTTGCTGCTGCTGTTGTCTTTGTTGCTGTTGTCTTTGTAAAGTAGGTGTCGGGGAGACGGAACCCGTTGAATTGAATTGGGAAGGGCTAGATTGGAATGTGTGATTACGGAGATTCAAATCATTGATGCCACCAGTAGTGACGGCAACAGAATGGCGCCTGCCACTATTAAAGGTCGATGGAAATGAAAAGTTAGACGTAGGAAACAATGAGTCGTCTTGAGGATAATTGGATGAAAAGAAAGGGTCCAGGATTGCTTCAGAATTAGGGGTATACGATTGATTGGCAACACCGGTTGCGTTTGTAGAAGTAGTAGGTGCCGAAGTATTGATGTCGAAATTTATCAAGTCTAAATTGGATAAAAGTTTTTTTTTTAATATTATGGGAATATTTTTCTTTGTTCAAGTTTGCATATTATTTACCTTGATTAAAACTAAACTCGTTAGGTGCTGTGGTAGAAGAAAACGTAGAGGTTGGCGTAGGAAATGATAATGAATTGTTATTACTATTATTTATAGAGGAATCTACGGAGTTGTTGCTTGTAGAGTTCGTTGATAATGGGTGCTCGTCAAAAGCCGGTGGTTGCACGACAGGTGTTGTTGTACTCGACATCGTTGAATAGTTTGTATCGAAAATATCCATAACCAGTGCATCCGTATCAATAGGCCCGCTCATAGGTGATGTATCATCACTAGACAATATCGCATAGATATCGGGTTGAAGCTGAGGTTGAGATAGTGGTGGAGTTGCTGTCAAATTATTGTTCATATTATTATACATCGTCTATTATACAAAGTGTGTTGCTTTTTCGGTTGTAAAGAAAAAAAAGTGTGGATATAATATAGAATTAAGTAATAGTAAATGTAAAAAAGAGAAATGAAAAAAAAAAGTAAAACAAGAATAAAGGTAAAAATTTACACAAGGAGGTGGAGAGCAAAGAAAGTGAAACTTGGACTGAATTTTTTAAAATAGCGGCCAACGAGGTCATGTGTAAGAGCAAATTAAATACTGTAGCTTCGGGCGGGGTTGCCTTTTTGTATATTTTAATTCATTACAATTTGATCGAGAATAGCGATCAATAAGTGTATATCAAATTGAGGAGGAGAGCGTCGATGATGATGAACAAATAATACTATAATATTAATATTACACTTTGTAGAAAAAGCTTATGAAAATCATTGGTGTCACCTATTTGAGGGAGTCCCTTAGGATATTTCCTTTTTCTGTTAGATAACCCATGAAAGACGGATCCTATAAGGATTTCGCTGAGGATCAACCAGAAATTTTCCCTCTTTGCAATCGACTGTAGAGATTAAATCGGGCTATAAATTAATTGGTCACCTCAAGTTGCACCGAAACCTAACCTTTTGAAAATAAAATAAAAAAAGAGGCCTTTCAAATACAACAAAAAAGCAAATAAACAACAATGGAACACGTAAAGAAAATCTCGTTGACAGATATTAATCAAGATTAGATAGATATTTATATGGATGGTCATCAGGAAGTCATTGGGGGTTTCTAAAATAATGGCTAAAATAGTTTTTCATACTTTCCAGGAAAGCAGTAAAGAGAAATGAAAACAACCCATTGGCTCCTTCTTTCGCACTTGTAGCTTGTCACACCCAGATCAGTTTCTTTTTAATATTCCCTAATGTCCTTTGCAATTATATCGTCCATTTCGTTATGCTTGACGTTTAATAATATCATGGTAGTACGATGAAGTAACTTTAAGAAGAAAATCTAAATACTTTAAGGAGAGTTTGTTGTACAACTGTGTATTTCATTATCATTTAAAAAGGTTTCAGATGCAATAAAGAACAAGACTAAAGCTGCAGATATGCCAATGATGTGAATTGTCCACAGCTTTTATATCTTAACTGAGAAAGAATTGCTTTAATTGGTTATCATTAGGAAATAAATTATATAAGTATGTACAAAGTGGTATAGGTGTGACTCATAACGTAAATGAGGGAAATGGGGGAGACACAGAGTCTTTTTAAAAGAATTGCTGTGATTCTAATCCTGACGCAAAATCCATAATAAGGACTCTTTGATCTTGACTCGCACTGTTAAAAAGGTAAGAAATAATATTAATAACTGAGACATTCCATTTGCGGACTTGAGATATTCTAGCTCTTACCTGACAATCTTTGTGGAATCGAAATGGACATCAAACACCCAGCTAGTATGTCCGCTTTGGAAGTTGAGCAGACATGCACCGGTCTTCATGTCCCAAACACGAATGCTTTGGTCATAACTAGCGCTAACAATACGATCACCGTCAAAATTTAATGTTCGAACGAGATCGGTGTGACCTTCACAAGACATAAGGCAGACTCCTGTTTCGGCATCCCAGACTTTGATTGTTTTATCGTTTGAACCACTGACAATTCTATTGCCGTCATAGCGAACACAAGCTAAACCTCGGGTGTGGCCCTCGTACTTGCGAAGACATTCACCAGTCGTCACATCCCACATTTTAATTAGTGCGTCACCCGAAGCGGAGACGAGCTTGTTGCCTTTAAGTTGAATAGCGTTGACAGGACCTCGATGAGCCAAAATTGTTTTGAGTAATTTTCCAGTAGTAATATCCCAAATGCGGATGGTGCGGTCTTTAGAGCAACTGATAATAAAACGATCATCGAAGCAGACATCCAAAACGCCAGCTGTATGGCCTTGCAAACGCATGATGGGTTGGCATGTTTGAATATTCCAGACAATAATGGTGGTATCTGAAGATCCAGATACCATGATGTGGTCGTTATATTTTAAACAAAGAACACTGCCTTCATGGCCCTCCAAAGTTCGCACGCATTGGTAGGAAGCAAGATCCCAAAATTTGATCGTACGATCACGACTTCCGGTGACAATTTTTTCTTTGTCAAACTGCAAACAATACACGCTATCCATATGTCCAATAAGGTAGTGGGTTGCAACAGAACCAGTGTTCCAACGAGAGGCGAGCGTATGACGTTGTTTATGAAGATTGTACCAATCGATTTGGTAGTGAGACACATGGCGAGGGATATCTAATTTGTAACAAGAATTTGCTTTATAACGCCAAATTTCGTTAGATCTTGCCACGGAATACCAAGCCCGAGATACCGTAGAAATTAGGCACAGGCTTTGCACATCTAAATGTGAAACAATCTGAGTCGCAATTTCGTAAGGCAACAGACTTATGAAATCTAAGGAAAAAGGGGTAAGTAATCTAAATATACATTATACACGTATCGTATCGTCTTACCTTTCTTGGGACTAAAATCAAATAAACTGGAATAGTTACAAGAAGCAAAAGAGAGACTGCGTTTTAAGCTATTTTGACTGCAAAGGGTAGACGAAGAGGTGGAGGTGGAAGAAATGGTATTGGCGTAACGTAATTTTCGGCTTTTTTGAGCTGCGGTGATTGAGGTGGAAGAGCGCATTGGGCGCATGCCACGACGAGTTTTTGATAAAATATTAAAATGCTTTTTGGGATATTTTTTCTGTTGTGTGCGAATATGGTAAAACTCTGAAGAATCAGTCATGGCGGAATCTGATGGTGAAAGACAATATTGTTCTTTAAGTTGGAGATGAGTCATAGAGTAAAAAGAGGTTCTCATTGTGGTGAAGGGCATATTGAATAAATTATGTGTGTTGTATGTATGTGTGTGTGTGCGTTTTGTGTAATAGGAGTATTAGAATTTGTGATTGTTCAAGGAGGGATTCAGTTGTAATGCTGTATGTATTTGGCCGAAAGCTATGTTTGTAATAAAGGGGGGCAAAAGTAAATTATATGATCTTTAGAGTTAAAATTTCAAGCCTGCTTTTGATTACGATATATATATAGAAAATATATATCTATCTATGAGAATAAATAAGGGTATAAAGAGAGGAGAATAGAGAGGAGGAGGAAAGGGAAGAAAGTGATTTCAAAGAAGTTGACAAAAAAAATCTGAGGGTATTTATTACAATAGCGGAGTGCCTTATTTTCTCTATTTCCTAAAAGGAAAAGCAATAGCATTATTATTTCGAAGAAAGGCTTCACGTGGTCAGCCTGTTTGATATAGACTATTGTTAAATTTGGCAAGAAGCTATGTTACATTTTTTTAATTACTAGACCAACTCTTTCCATGTGTCTTTCAAATTATCATTCTATGAAGAAGAATTGTTATTGTTCTTGATGAAAATACTATTACAAAAAAAAAGAGATCGTATTTTGTGCAGTTAGGTGTAACCTTGGGCGAGCGGAAGCAATATGGATGATTGAGAAGGTTAATGTAAGGTGGTGCCTACTACTTCAGTACCCAAGCAGCTTTTTCTGATAAATAAACGATAGACAACATAATGCATTTATTTCAATACATATACTTGTATGTTTACATGCTATATTATTAAAGGTGTATGATAATAAAACTGTTATGAAATGTGTTGTTGAAATGCCCATTTTGAAAATTTGCAAAAACAAATCTATCATCTTCTTCATCATTACACAATGCTTTTATTTTAAAACTCCAAAACCAGGAATAAACTTTAGATTATGCATTTGTTTTTCACGGTAGCCCCAGTTAAGGTTTACTTTCTTCTCGTTTTTGCTACACAAGCACAGTTTTTGTTTTCCACCAAAATATAGATTTCCTAATTAATTCTTTCCACAATCGGCTGCTACCCAGTAAGGATATCACATTCAACAATGTCGAGCCATCATCATTAATACTTCTCTTACGCACCAGCATCATGCCATACGAACACGGAAACAAAAGACTGACATATGTAACGTATTTCTGTGTTTTTGGCTAAAGCTTCACTGTACCTGTTTTGATATGATAATATGAAGGTCGGAACAAAATATGATATTCAGCCCATCGAACTTTCTTTTCAGCAATCTCTTGACAATAAACAAAAAGCATCAGGCACTTTCCTGCATTGCAAATTGTCCTGCTTTGATGATGACTTCATACAGTACGTATTTTGAAGATAAGTCCTGGGGTATTCTTTTTCGAAGATCAGGTCCTTAAATCAGAGAATGACTTCCGGTGGTAGCCACATTAGAGTGTGTACGTAATAATGATCGCGAGTGCAATTTGTATCAGCACTTGCGTTCCTTCCACTAAGAGCAGATCAATCGTGTTCACCATGTACCTGTAGGGATTGTAATCAACACGTCTTCCTTCTAAACCATAATTGTAACGAATATTATATGCATATTCCTTTTGAAACTTGTCATCTGTCATGTTGGAGAATGCAGTTCTCCAAAATAAGAGCGCCTGCTCCACTGATAATCCAATGCCCTTCAAGAACAATCCCAATTGCAGTCTGCCATAATGCTTCAGGTGTCTATCATGCTTCAATGCATCATTCAAACTCTTCATGCAAAGAGGAGCATGACGTTGGAGGAAAGAGTCCACATCCTTTGCTTCGATGGTACCTGTAACGCTGTCGACTTGATTGTAAGTTTTACCCATGTACTGCTTTTCTACGTTCATCAGGATGGGTTTGATGCGTTCATCTTCTTCTAAGCGAGGTAATAATTTACTGATGGCTTCTAAGCTTTTTTCCAAGTGACGTTTGTATTCCAACATGACGATATTGACTTGGTCTGCCATGGGCACATAAGCTTTACCCTTTCTCACATACACACCACGTTGACTCATGCAATCATGATCAGAATCGATACCTACATACATCCTTTGGGTTTGAATTTGAACAAAACTCCTTTACTATATTAGAGTACGTAGGAGTTTATACCTTGGCACTTCAAGATTCTATACTCTTCTTTCCTACCACCAAAAGAGTGATACATTGGAAACTATTTGATAATATTTTTAGGATATTTCGCGGAATAGGGTTCCGAATCATACGGGAGGTTCTCTTTTACTCGTACCCAATGGTATCATTGTTCTTGTAAAGTACGTACACACTAACTTTAACCTTATAATTTTTTGTAAAAAAAAAAAAAACGGTACCCATCGAGATTCATCTTGATTATTGATAGAGAGCATTTTTGTATATGATAAACATTCTTATTACTTGGTTTTGGCGGTACGCCCTTACTGCTACTGCCACTGCTGCTGCTGATACCACTTTTTAAATCACACATTTATGCTCTGCACACGCATGCGGAGGTACATATTATATTCTAATCTCTGCTCGAATGATGGAACGGAGTGATACGTTCCCCTCTGTGTTGCGTGAATCACAACAACTGTATCACAAAAGTATTCTCTCTTTATGCTAACCAGATTGGTGAAAAAAAAAAAAAAACCGATGGCGCCAGATTTTTATTACAAGTAAAAAAAAAAAAAAACTAGATTGTTTTTGCTATGCTGCCATGTGTTTTTAATATTTATTATTTTTGTTTAAATCAAACAATCAAATTTGGCTCAATGTTTATGAGTAAAACGAGTGGCTGTACTCAGTAAAAGAGGCATCAGGTGTGAATTTCTAATATAAACAATCATGTTGTGCTTCTGCATTTATGAAAACTTGAGAGCGGATGGTCAAAAAAAAAATAACCAAGAAAAAAAAAAAACTCTGTACGGGCATTGCCCATAAAATTCTTCATATAGCGCGAACATCCTGTTATACTCACTATGACTATGTTGTACAGTTTACTTGTTCTCTTTTTCGGATTGTTGGTGTTATGTTGCAAAGACAACAGCCATATCTATCACACACAAACGCTTGTAATTATAACGTAGTTTGTGTAACGTAGGAAGGAGTTCAAATATTACTTGATTTGGACTGAACAATAACAAACAATCAAAGATCAATTGACCAAATACGTTTTCACTAAAGACTACAGTGCGGATTTATGAATTACGGTTGTTATTGGTTGAGTTAATCAAGTGTGAGATTCACACCACTCAAGTATAATTCATTGATTGTGAATGTTTGCAATTGTCACTGTGAAAGGGTAATAATAAATTAGAATAGAAGACAGCGGCGTGCATGGACTCTCTCTGCTGATGCCATCACGGGCTTTAATAACTTTATCTATTATGTACATGTAGAGGCGATTGAAATTTACTATTCCTGAATCGAATCACTTTGGAAGAGATACTTCTGCAACATCTCGCACTAGATCGTATGTGAGATATTTGAAGTCCACGTTCGTGTTACCTGCCAAGAAGAAGCAATAATGCTGCTATCAGTAAAATATATATGTTATCTTTATTAAGCTGTACAATTATAGGTAAGGGGTTTCTAATCATCAATTTCCATGGAATCTTCAATAAGATCCGAGGTAGTCTTTTCCTGGGCTGCTGCTTCCTCTTCATCCAACTTCTTACTTGCTTCGTAGTATTGATTGGGATGTTCAATCACGTCGATGCGTTCCTTTTGTTGGGGATGAGTGACTTCATAGTGTTTCGTGCATGCAAGTTGATAATGCTTGTTGCGAGCAAGTTCAAGGATTTGATCCACATTGGATCGACTGATTTGATCTTTAAGCAGACGTGCTTCCAAATTAGGTAATGAAAAGTGACGGAAAGGACACCCATGATTGTCACCTGTGGAGGGTGGATTGTTGGTGATGATTTTGGAACAACTAAGAACAATATGTCAGTCAGTCAATCTGGCACAATCAAATACCCCGTGTTCACCATGTACCTGTAGGGATTGTAATCAACACGTCTTCCTTCTAAACCATAATTGTAACGAATATTATATGCATATTCCTTTTGAAACTTGTCATCTGTCATGTTGGAGAATGCAGTTCTCCAAAATAAGAGCGCCTGCTCCACTGATAATCCAATGCCCTTCAAGAACAATCCCAATTGCAGTCTGCCATAATGCTTCAGGTGTCTATCATGCTTCAATGCATCATTCAAACTCTTCATGCAAAGAGGAGCATGACGTTGGAGGAAAGAGTCCACATCCTTTGCTTCGATGGTACCTGTAACGCTGTCGACTTGATTGTAAGTTTTACCCATGTACTGCTTTTCTACGTTCATCAGGATGGGTTTGATGCGTTCATCTTCTTCTAAGCGAGGTAATAATTTACTGATGGCTTCTAAGCTTTTTTCCAAGTGACGTTTGTATTCCAACATGACGATATTGACTTGGTCTGCCATGGGCACATAAGCTTTACCCTTTCTCACATACACACCACGTTGACTCACCATTTGTGGTACCATTTCAAAATTAACCTGCATAAATACAAGATCAATATCACATACATCCGAGGAAATGTAAATGGGCGTGTCGTACCTCAAAGAAAGTCTCGTTTCCTACGTAATCTTGCACAATGGTGCCTTGCTTGGGTTTCGAACAAATTTCCAATTCTGTCCTTATTGCTTCCTTTTCCTCTGTTGATAACTAATGAAAGGTACATTTAGTATACGTTTTCTTTTTACACTTGTAGAACCCGCTTACAATCTTCCAATTCAAGTTCAAATATTCTAAAAAGTTTCGCTTTTCCTCTTGTGTTTCTTGCTCGAATCTATACTTGAATAGCGCACATTCTTGCTTGATAAACCAGTTTTGTAAATCCTCGCTATGACTCGGTGTTATTGACTCGTCTCTCATCCATGGTTGCCATGGTAACCTACCTTCTACAGTATGCCATTCTCAACACAAAATGACTGACGTGATCTTTACGTCTTTCTTCGTATAGTGAGTCTGATTTTGAGGAATTGGTCTTCAGGGGCAAGTATTCTTCAACAGTCTTTTGAATTTCGGTTTTGACATCTCTGTTGCGTAGTGATGCTGTCTCGATAGCTCTCAACACTATATACAAGCGGCTAAGTACACATACTACAAACTCTCTGTTTATCTGTTAATCGTACCTTGGAGACGGTCAAGCGCAAAACCTTCAAATTCCTCGATGGTGACTTCCAAAGGAGGAGGCTTTATGTAAAAGTTGAGACGATGAGGGTAATCCTTTCGTAAATTATGATTCTTTCCGTTCTGTGCATAGACGCCACGTCCTTTAAGTGCATCGTCTGCAACTGCGAATCGATTGGTAGATCTTATTCTGTTTTTAAGCATTTTATTATGACGGTATATATTACGAAAGAATACAAAAAAACACGAAAACGCGTTGTCCGATATTTTTTTCTAAAAAGTCGTGACTGTGTCCCAAAATAACACGCGAACTAATTTATTTCTTGCTATACAGCTGTCGCTTTAAATCTTCAAATTCAGCTTCTCGTTCCGCAAAGGACATCTTTAAATTAATCAACATAGACTCTGTGTCTGTAAGCTGGTCAGCTAGTGTGATGGTACGTTCGGTCAATTTGCGGTTCTCGATGACCATTTCGTTCATTTGCTGTTCAAACGACTGGGTAATATTCTTTTGGTATTGTTCAAATTCTGCCTTGACTTGAGCCAGTTGGTGACGCAGTTGTTGCTTTTCGTCTTCTGAGCTGGCGATGGTCATCTTACTATTGATAATTTGTTGTGTGAGGTCTTTATTTTCTGTCTGTAATGAGTGCAGTGAACCTTCTACGGATCGGATATGCTCTGATAATTGACCATTGATTCTTCTCAAGTTGTCTTCCTGAGAGATTGATTTAGAGTCTCGGGCTTCTTGGCCCGTGTATTGTTGAGCAAGTCGAGCCATGAATCTTGCGGGCAAGTCGACACGGTACGTATCTTCCACAAATCCATCCCCATCCTCCTTTAAAATAAACTAACATTAGTACCTTCATTCTTAGTGAAAATGACTTGGCATAACTTACAGCAAATACGGCAAAGACGCCGTTACAAAGATACTCCACCAAGGATTCAAAGTGAAGCTTAAGAATTCTCTCTTGATTTCGAATAATGATCGCGAGTGCAATTTGTATCAGCACTTGCGTTCCTTCCACTAAGAGCAGATCAATGACGCGGAACGACAATTCAATAGGACAGCGATAAGAAAACAAAGTGATAAACCACTGCGAAGCATACATGGAAGGCGTCACGCCTTCGTTCTCCATATGACGGTGTATCACGGGTAACTTTTGCTGAAACACATTATCAAACTGATACATTTGCTGATGTAACACTTCCATGCGAGGAGTGAAATGACCTCGCAGTCCATATTTGCCCATCAACTTGATGAGCACGCAAAAAGCGTTTTCTTCAGACATGTGCAGTAGCAGACACCCAATGATAAATGCAAGGCCCTGACAGTAGCCTACTTCTTGATCAAATACACTGTAGGCTTTTGCTACGTTGAATAAAGCTTGCCTGCCTGACTCTTGCATGAAATAAGGATGGTTAGGGAAGGTGCGGGTGAGATCGCGTTGAATTTGTTTTTCAAAAGGACTGGTGTGCTTCTTTAGAATCTCTCTGTATTCGATGTCCATGTCAAAACTATCCCGAGATTTGGATATGATTTGCCACATCAGACCACGAATAGGTGAAGGAATGCCACCGTGGATCAAGTGGTGTCTCATATCATCCATTTGGGTGTCAATAACACGGCCAAAGTTCTGAATAACCGTAGTCCAAAATTCTAAGTTACAAAGATATTAATAATGTCTCTCTAAGGAGGAGATCAATGGGCATTATATTACCCCAGTCTATGCTGTTGTTCTCTATGCCTCCTTTTTCCTTGTAAATCTTGACTTCTGCAAGAGCTTCTTCTTTGAGCTCTTCATGTCTATCTGAATCATATTGATGATCGTTATGTGAAAAGCGTCTAAATTTGGAGACAAGTTTATCAAAATGACGATGATTACTATCGGGTGATCTGGGAGGAATGCCCACTGTATGTTGTGGCACTGTAGAATAACGTTTGCTTTGTCGCTGCTGAAACGATTGAGAGGGACGTGGCATGACCGGAGATTGAACTGAAATGACAGATGCAGGTCGTTTAAAAGGATTATTAAAGGATAGAATACTATGTCTACTTTCATTTGAAGATCGTGTACGGTTATTATTATCTTGATGTTGCTGTTTGGGTTCAAATGGCTTGGGTGTGGGTGGATCTTTTAATATAGGCACTGAACTCGCCGTTGTCGCTGCTGCTGCTGCTGCTGCTGCTGCCGCTGCCGCCGCCGTAGCCGCTGCCGCCGCTGCTGCTGTAGCTGCACTATATTCTTTTTCGGTGGTATCAAAATCGATATGATGAGGTGTCTTTACGTCTATAGAATCATCATCGCTTGTAGCTGTTACTGTAGTGGCTGCCGTCGGTGGTGCTGGATCGTCTATTTCACGATCCGAGTCCCCAAAGTTGGAATCGTCATCACTGGACGATTCATCATCTGTTCGTACTTGAATCTTGAAACCAAAATGGTCTAAATATTCTGAATTATTAGGATTTAGTAGCGCATCATCAACAACGTCCAAGTCGTATTCAGCCATTTCATAGCCATCATCTTGCTCTGCTTCTGAGTCGGTTGTATCGTAATAAGGAGCATTATGCTCTTTGCTGGGAATGTCGTAAAGTGTAGTCATCTATGTGGATATATATTTCAAAAATTATGAAAAAAAGGGGCAAAAAAAAACAAAGAACTCAGAGAGGAGGAGGAGGTCGAATTATAACAAGTAAAAGTTTAATTTCGCTCTGTGCGACAGGTGTGAATCTAATGCATAACCACTCAATAAGCCACTACAGACTATTTACTTGATTATGCCTTAGTTAAACAAAAGGAAGAACAAAGTTTGCTACAAGGTGAAAATTTATTGACATTTGGTAAAGTGAAAAATAAACTTCTTTTTAAACAAGGTGGAATGATTTAAATGAAACCAATCTATAACAAAGAAGAAGAGTTAGTATGATATCAGATCAATGCTTACATAAAAGAAAATATATTTACCTTGTTGGCAACGTCAAGGGCATCAACATCAGCGGTTAAACGAACGAAAGCCTTCTTGTAACCATCAGGTCTGATAAGAGTGTTGACTTGAGCAGCCTCAACGTCATAGAGTCTCTTGACAGCATCCTTGATTTGGTTCTTGTTGGCCTTAACATCAACGAGGAAGGTCAAGGTGTTGTGTTCCTCAATCTTCTTCATGGCGGTCTCGGTGTTGAGAGGTTGACGAATGACACGGTATTGATCCATACGGGGAGCATGGGCAACGGACTTGCGAGCGTACTTGGGGGCACGGTTCAAGACCAAGGTCTTGGGAATGTGGAAGTGGGTGGAAGTACGAATCTTGCGGACGGCCTTACCGTGAACACCCTTAAGGGCGGCCTTCTTGGCGGCTTGAGCCTTAGCCTTGGGAGCTATATGTACATTATATTAATGGTTAGTCCATTGAATTCATTCCAGCGCATTGTAGAGAAATGAATGAATGAATGAATGAAAGTAACGTGCATGTTGAGTTGCTGAATTGCTGAATCGGTCCATTACTACAAAAAAGGTTCTTCTAGGTAATGTCATGGCTGAATTCAATAATGTAGCGATTCCATTCAATATAATTCACAATTAGAGACTGAGGGTGTGTATATCCAAAAATCCATATTTATTCATCCATCATCCATCCATGTATCCATTCATTCCTCTCAAAATACGTGTATCTATAGGATGTTACGAACCTGAGTTTGCAGGCATTGTTGACGTTGAAGAGGAGGAGGGGCTAATAATCTCTAAAATTGACTTTACTTCTTGCACACCACACACTTCTCCACACTCACTCACTTCCACCACCACCACAGAGCTCATTCGATTCACCACCACTGCATAGCGCCCCCCCCCCTCTCTGATTTAAAGTGCGCGTAGCAAATCTAATAATCACGTCCGGCCCGAACATCGGAATGCCAATCCCAACAGAAATCTGTCCACTTTTTTTAAATTGTGATCCAGGTTATAATAAAGCTGGAGACACAAAGGACTTTTCCTTCCTCTTCTTTATAGATTTATTCACTTTTTCTTGCATTATGTCCCTCGTTAACAGACCTAACCTTGTCCTCCAAAAGCAAAAACATTTCCAAGTATGCAAATACAATAAAAAGCGCATTTCGAGCGAGTTTATTAATATCATTTCATTGTTGTATAGCAACCCGTAAAGGTTCCTTTGTTCCTTCGCGGTCCTCGCGATAAGCTCTTTGTTTACGGTACTTTCCTTATTCTCGGTACTGGTCTCACTGGCTCTCTTTGGGGCGCTATTCAAATGTCAAGAGTAAAGTATTGCTAATATTTTGTGCATGTAATATGCTACATAGTGGAAACTAACATAATTTATCAATGATAGGGTGTCAAAAACTAATAAGAAATGTGCATGTCTTGTGCAACCAGCGTCAATGCAAACAATAAATACTACATCAACTAATAAACCCTATTTATCACCCCTTATTCCAATATAAAGTGCCTTAATAATAATAAAAAAAAAAGAAAGGCATAATGAAGTATAATTCTTAAAATAACATTTGTGTGCCTGCTTACACACCTGGAGGAAACATTATTTACAAACATAGTCAGTGGATTTTGAATAATTAATTTTGGCCAATCATTACTTACGTGTAAACGTCTACCCGTTTTTGGTACGGGGACATGATTTATAGCTGTTAACCTCTTTGAAATCTTGCAGGAATGTGACCATTCGTTATAAC